>PVJA010005720.1:24586-77559 GCA_004027025.1 Myocastor coypus
TGTTTTGATTTGCATTTCACGAATAGCTAGCGATGGGGAGCATTTCTTCATGTATTTGTAGGCTTGCTGTATTTCTTTCTCTGAGAAGTGAGTGTTCATCTCAGATGCCCATTTCTGGATTGGGTCTTTGAATTTTGGGACCCCAATGGTTTTTAGTTCTTTGTAGATTCTAGATAGAAGACCTTTGTCTGAGTACTTGCTAGTTATAATCTTTTCGAAATTTGTGGGTCGTCTTTTCACTTTGTTAGTGGTTTCCTTTGACATGCAGAAACTTCTTAGCCGGAGGAGGTCCTTTTGCTCCTTTCTGTTGGTTGCAAAAAGTCCCCATGCTCTTGCAATGGCTGATGCATCTTGTCAACTTGCAAAGCCCAAAAACTGAACTAAGGAAGTCAGCAGTTATATCTCAGGGTATAGAGGAAGTGCCGTGATTACTGTAGGAGGTTGCTCATTGTGTCAACTTGTAAAGTTTAGATGCTTAACTAAGTGACTCAGCAGGCAGCCAGGGTCCTCCCTTTATAAACATCCTGAGCCTGTTTCAGAAGAGATGCTGTGAGTGTTGCGCCTCCATCCAAGTGGGTAGTCTGTTTACAGTATAAGGGAAGAAAAGAGGTTTGCCCTTGGAACCCTTTCCTCTTGTTGCTTTTTCTGTATTCTGACACCTTGAACTGTTGCCCCTGTGCCAGGCTACCCCACGTTGGAGCCACATGATGGTAGACTGAAACCTCCACACATATGAGCTAAATAAACTTTTCCTTCCTTAACTTTGGGTGTTGCATATTTTTGTCCCAGCACAAAGACCCTCTGTGGGAGCCCAAACTGCTGGCGTCCATTTTTTTAATGACATCATCATCTTGCGACAGCCTCATCACGTGATAGACTCTAGTAAGGTTTCTATTTTCCTACCCCCTGCTATTTTCCCATGAATCACATGTCTTAAGACCTCCCCTGGTTGCAAGGTAACCGCTGACGCAGATTCCATTTCCCCTGCTACTTTTACTTAAACCCCGTTCACTTCTTCAATAAATGAGACTTGATCAGAATCCTGTCTTGTCTCCATTTCTCGTGTCTCTTGCCCTGTCTTTGTCTTAATCCCCGCTCCTTTCCCAGGTGAGCACATGTATGCTGACCTGCCCTTCGGGTCAACCCTCCTCCACTCCTACCCTGGTGCCCTTTTCATGAAAGGAGAAATGCGCCACCCTCTTCCAAGAGCCTACTGAATTGTTGGTTTTTTCCTGGTCCCAAGATCCTCCTCTGTGTGGAATCAGTTATGGTTACTTCCGGTTGGGGTGAGGAGGGGGACACTGCTAACAACACCTTCCGCTTTCTTGCTTGCCAGTCAATCACAGGAAGTACGGGGCTCCTTCCACTTCTGAACATGGGAACCTTGATCCTCTGAGTTGCTGAAGCTCTGCTCTCCTTTCCCGATTGGAGAGTGGCCTGTCTTGAGTCTTGACAGGCAACTTCATTCTCTTAACAGAAGTTTTTGTCTAAGATACTCATTTATTGTGATGGGATAAATGAAGTGTGATAGAAAAACATACTAGGCTTATATGTTCCCATCCCATCTTTCCTATCACTTTCTGAAGCCACGCTGTAAGTCTCATATTTTGAGTCACCTTAGTTGCACTGTCCAGCCTGCCCCGATGTCCAGCATAGATTCCCAGCATCTACCTTTCATGCTTATGTTGAATTAGGGGGAAAGGCCTGAAGTCATAAGGTGTCAGATGCATGAATGAGGAGGAAAACACACCTTAATGTTTTTATTTAATAGAAATTGCTCCAAATGTTTTTAATCCTTTCCGAATGTCAGAGCTGCCATGAGAAGACGTGAAAGAGGACTTCAAGAGCTGTGGTAGAACCTGGCAAGAATGTTGGCATAAGTGTGTGTAAAGTGATGAGGAGTGTTTTGTGAGATGCTAATGGCAATGCGTCTCTTGGTTTAATGCAATGTTTCAATTAAACTCCTGTATTTTTGGTCATCCTTTGTAACTAGAAGCACACAACAGAAAACACCTTCTTAAACCTAACGTTTAGGAGGCATCCCTTCACTGTATCTGTACTATGAATGCATTTATTTTCTTGGCTCCTTTCCCCTGTAACCTAGAGGTGGCACTGGTCCAAGGCCAAAAAATTAGATTAAGCCACAGTGTTCGCAGAGATCCTCCACTGATGATCTAAAACCATCTTAGACATCGGGGTGCTTTTTAGCCAGTGCTTTCAAAAATAGACATCATCATCATCATCATCATCATCATCATCATCATCATCATCATCATCATCAGGTATTCTGAGTGAAGAAGGAAATCCCTGTTAGCATCATGTCTCACTGGCTGTGAAGGGGGACAAGAGGAACAGACAGAATTCTCAGTCTCCAAGCAGAAAGCCCCCATCTCTCTTCCTTCAGCATATGTGGGTTTCAAACACAGAAGAGGGACAGGAAATTACAGGAACTCTTTGTAAAATATTTCTTTTCTTCATGTCTTTAAAAAGGGCAGACAGGATTTCGACTTTAAACATGCTCTCAAAGCTTGGGCAAAAATAAATATTTCCCGCATACATTACCATTTTGAGAGTGTCTATAGGCACAATTAAGGCATGCATGCAATGACAAACACAAAATGCAGCACAAATTTTATAATAATTTTGAAGTTAACCTTTTATTAGCTTATGTAGAAATGCATTTGTTTGCTTTTGAGAAGTGTCCCCATTTCCCCAGAATATGTACCTGATTTATGTTGGATAAAGAATGACTCTTTAGGGCTAGCCAAATAGCTCAGTGGATTAAAGTGCCTGCAAGCAGGTTCTGGGGCTGGGGTGTTCGATGCCCATGCCAGGGCCTGCTGTGCCAGCCCTGCCCCAGGGGCCTGCTGAGATAGAAATTGGGACTGGGTGTGGAACTGGGTTTGGTGGCGTGCGTCTGTAATCCCAGCTCTTCGGAGACTATAAACAGGTGAGTCACCACGAGTCGGATCTAGTACTGAGACCCTGAATACCCTGTAGACCCCTCCTTAAAATACGAAAAAGAAAGAATAAAAAAGAAAAAAAGAATGGCACTTTAAAATTATATGCAGTTTTAGATCTCAGAGATTTGAAAGCAATAATTCCCCTTGCAGACATTAGCCATTTGTTTAAAATGTAGTCTCTGAGTAAGATTCTGCCACTCATACCCCTCCTTACTTAGTTCTGGGAAAAACATTTGCTTGGGGAGTGCTGTTCCCTGTTACCATAGTACCACATCTGATGACTCACCAG
Organism: Myocastor coypus; assembly: GCA_004027025.1. NCBI lineage: Eukaryota > Metazoa > Chordata > Mammalia > Rodentia > Myocastoridae > Myocastor > Myocastor coypus. The sequence continues at coordinate 27,839 of PVJA010005720.1, forward strand.
AAATCTCTCTCCAGGAAGAATCCAGGATTCTGTGTTTTCCCTGTCACTAGCAGTTGTTTAAGAGATGCAGTTGTGGGTTGCACATTTAGTTCTGGAATGCATTTGGGCCCATTATCTGCAGTACCCTAGTCTAGCCTCCCTGATTATGAACAGGTAGATGAGATGGATATGTTCCCTCTGGATCTTGCAAGCTTTTTCTCTTCCCTGTATCTTTCTCCCTTTCTCCATACCTCTCCAGATCTCTAAATCTTTCTCTTACTTTTGAATGCATGCAGTGTTATTAATGTCACACATACATGACCCTGTTATTATTACATTTTTGTCCTTCAGAAAGAACACACAATTTTAACTGAAAGAGTTGCTCTATGACTAGGCCATTAATTTGCTGTGTGAACTGGATATCACTCACTTCTTTGACTCTATTTTCTGCCCTGTAAACTAAACAATAGCCAACTCTCTGGGGCTTATCAGTTCAGAGAGTAACAGGGGGCACTGGGCCATTTTATTATGGATCACAAAATTCAAGTTGTAGTACATGAAAGCACTGGTTTCCACTTAGGCTGAGTGTTGCCACAAGACCAGAGATGCCATGCTGGTCAGGGACTGCATGGTATGAGTGAGGCAGAGCAGTAGTTGTTGCAGTGTTTGCCTAGTTATTCCCACAAAGTCTCACAGAGTTTTGGGGTGAACCTCTAGAGTTTGTGAACTATTCAAGATCCAGTGGTGGGATTAGAGGTGTGACTGCTGCTGGGATTCTGGGTGTGAGTGCTACACCCAGCCTGGGGAGGATAGCCTGACTGCAACATAAGAGAGACGAATTTGCTATCTTCTACCCTTACTCCTCCCTTTTTCGGTTGCTACTTTGCTGTTTTCCACTGCCATGAGCTGCTGCCCTCTGTCCTGTACCACCCTGCCTTGGAGGCAGCTGAGTATGGACTGAAAACTTCACAAACTGTGGGATAAATAAATATTTCCTTCCTTCCTTTTGGATATCAAGTATTTTGTCCCAGAGACCAGAGAAAGGCAACTAAAACTCAAGTCCACCAAATGACCTAACAGATAGACTGCTTACTATGTCAGGCATGCCTGAGGCTTTCAGTCTGCTTCAGCTTATCTAATTTTCATTAAAACCTTTAAAGATAAGTGTTATCATTATGTTTTTGTCCTTCACTAAGAGGCTGTTGAATGCAGGGCACAGGAGGATCATTTACCAAGTGCCACATGGAAACAACAGAGTAGGTGTGGTAGATCTCAGCTGAGAGCTTGGATCCTGAAGTAAGTGCTCCTAGATACCAAGCCAGTCTCTGAGTGACAGAGCCCACACTGGTGGGATCGAGTGCCTTAGTGAGTAATAACAACAACATCTTGCACAATGGGATAAACATTTTTACTAGCAACTCCTTGGGCAGAGGACTAGTATTTAAAATACATAATGAAGCAAGAAAGTTAGAACCCCTCAAAGTAAAAGATCAAATATTAAAATGGACAATTGTTGTTAATAGACACTTTTTCAAAGAAAGAGTACAAATAGACAACAGGTACATACCAAAATGTTCAGCAACTTTGACCATTGGTGAAATGCATGTCAAAAAGAAGTTGGAGATTCCACCTTATTTCCAAAGGAATGGCTAGAATCATAAATTCATACACACACACACACACACACACACACACACACACACACACTTACACACAGAAATGCTAGTAATGTGTGGAAACATAACACCTTCTACACTGTTGATGAGAAAGTAAACTAGTAAATCATTATGGAACTAACTTTTATTTTATTTTATTTTTGTTGTTGTTTTTGGTACAGAGTCTCACTAAGCAGCTCTGACTCAGTGATCCTCCTGTTTCTTCCCTCCTAAGTGCTGCGATTACAGGCATGTGCCACCATACCCAGACTTTATGGAAATAACTTTGGAGATTCCTCAAATAACTAAGAATGCAAATTCCATTTATTGAAGCTATAACTCCTTTAGCTATCTTTCTGAGAGAATTAATGACAGCATATATCAGTAATACAGAAGTACTCATGCTTAGAGAAGCATAATTTATAATAGCTGTCATGCATGCAGCTTACTTGACCACCTACAGATATATTTATGCATATATATGTATATGTATGCATGTGTGTATATAATGGAATATCACTCAGTCATAAAAATGGATGAACTTAAGTTGTTTAAAGAAAAGTGGGCATACCTTGGAACTGTAATCCTATGTAAATCACACATTGAAGAGGTTAAAATCATATGACTTCTCTTATATGAAAAATCAAAAATGCAAATAATTTCAAAAGCAAAATAGATTACAGGAAAAGAGACATTTCTCTCCTTTGTAGAGAAAGAAAGACATCTGGAAATGAGGAAGACAGGAAGTAGGTGAGGAGAAGGGATAATAAAAAGGATTAAGATGCAATAAGTATGCATGTCAATTCTGCACAATGAATGCATTTTTAGTGTTTCATAAACATGTATGAATAAAGTTTTGGAAACAAAAAACAGATAGAATAAAAATAGCCAGTATGTTGATGCACCTAAGCCTCTAATCTCAGAGTTCTGAATTCTGGTAGGCTGAGCCTGAGCTATGATCAAGTTCAGGTTCAGTAGTGGCTTCTTAATGATTTAGTGTGAGGCCTGCCAATGTGGCTCAGAGTGAAGCATTAGAGATACCCCGTGCTGAAGAAAAGACAGAACAGAATGCCTACAGCTAACTTCAATTTATTTATTTGTTTGTTTATTCATTTAGTTATATTTTCTTTCATTTAAATTATTTCAAAACAATGTCAGAGAATTTATAAATACCTTTTCATGGATTTAAGTTCTTTTCTTCAAAAATTTTAAATAAGTAGCTGGTATGACGTCCTGTGACCTTCCAACATCTGCGTGCTGTCTTACACTGTGTACATTATCCTATGTAACCATAGACTGATCATCGAAATCACAAAATTGTCTGAGGAAATAGCTCAGGGTCATAAACACCTGCCTAGCAGTTCAATTCCTGGTACCAAATAAACAAATAAGTCAATAAATACATATATAAATCACAGGGCCAGTGAGATAGCTCAGGGGATTAAGTACTTGCTTAGGCAAGCATAGGGACTAGGGTTTGATCTCCAGCACTACATGTCACACCAGCTCCACTTCTAGACCGCATGAGCTAGCCACCAATTCCAGGTGTGGTAACACGGGCCTGTAATCTCAGTGCTAGGAAGGCTGAAAACAGGAGGATCACTATGAGTCTCAGCTGCATAGTGAGACCCTATACCAAATACAGTCAGTTAATCAATCAATCAATCAATCAATCACACAGAGTTAACACTAGTGCAATAATACTATGCTTCCTACCAACAGGAGCTCCGTTCTAGCACCAACAGCCACAGAACGCAAGTACATTATACAATATGGTACAGTACTTGCATATAGTCTACACATTGCACATTCTCACATATATTTTAATAAATTATCCATAGAATACTTAGCATTGCTAACAACATAAATTATACATATATAGTAATAATTGTTTATGAAATAATGGGAAACAATCTACATATGTTTTACAGATGCAATATTATTTGGAGGGGCTATTTTTGATCCAGAGTTCATGGAATTCACAGAATTTGCACCCACTATACAGAGGGCTAGCTACCATTGGCCTTCATCTGAGTTTTTAAAATAGATTCAAAGGTGCCCTTAATTGAAAGGGGAATTGGCCTATAATTTACTACTTGCGTCTGTTTACTTTCCATCACCATCCTTGGTCTTATCTTGCCTTTTGAACACTTGACTTCTGAAGATTACAAGCCTGTTCATTTGGAGAATGTCCCCTAATTTAGATTTAACTGATAATATTCTGGGATTACATTCAGGCTACATGTCCATGGCAAGAGAACTGAAATAGTGGAGGGATGCATTTCTCATTTTTCAATTCTTATCACACACTGTCAAGTTTTGATTTTGTCTTTGTTGGTTGCTGAGGTGTATATTCCAGCTCTCACAAAACTTCTCATTTATTCATTCAAATTAGAGTATGAATTCATTATCGCATATTTTATTCTCTGGACTATAATGTCACTATCGTTTATGACTTAGACTGTTAAATTTCCCCAGTTTAGCCACTGGGAGGGCCTGACAAGAGGTGTCTGTGTAACACTTGACATGCAGCATCACCTGTTAGTCTTTGCTCACCTGCTGTCATGAAGCACCATCTAAGCTCGGTTAGTAGGCCCTCCTCCACCAAGTTAGACACTCGTGGCTTCCTGTCTACTACAGCAATTTTGAACTTGTACAGACATTTTTCTCAGTCCTACCAGAATTCTCTAGGAAGAGAAGAATTAGAAGAGGAACAGGAGGAGGATAGATACCATTTTAATAGATCTTCCAAATGGAAAAGGGGGTTCTAAAGCACTGATACAGAACAGAGTTTTGACATGGTGTAGTGTTTTGAAAAATTGGTCTTCCAACATTTTAAACAATTATCAAGACAAAGAGAGTTCAGTGGGTAGAAATGTGGTCAGAGAAATAACCTACACTTTGGGAAGGGCAATAAGTTCTTTTGAGTACAGGATCTGTATCTGTTCCATTAGGTGTTCAGTATGATTTTAATGAATATATTTGATGTACCTTTTCATCTAAATTCATCAGTGAGGAGTAATCTGGAGATAGATATAACTACAAAGCCACTGACATACAATGAGGTTCTCAGACAAATGTTCTCACTTTGCAAACTGGAAAAGCATTCATTTCTCAAGACGTTGTCTCTATTTCTTGGGAATCATTTCTATTTCCAGATATCTGTTAAATTCAGTGCTCTGCTCCCTAATCTCCTTTACTGTAATATGTGCTGTATATTTGCATCTGAACATTGAATCATTAGTAGAATTAATCACTTGTGACAAAAGAAACCAAGTACCAATGGTCTAACAATAGTAGAAGTATATTATTCACATAATTGACTGGAGAGTCTTGTGACCTTCGGTGGAGTCTACACCATTCAGGGTTGCTGCTCCGAAATTCTCAGTGCATCACCACTTAGTTCAGTATGGAACCTCATGCACCAGGGATCTTTACATTCCAGAAAGGTTAGGAGAAATGGGCGTTCTGTGTATAAATACAATTCGTTAAAATTGTACATAAAACTGCATTTCTAATTAACTGAAAGCAATTACACAGCCATACTGCATTTCTTAGTCCAAAATTGCTGTTATCACAATTTAAAAGCAACAGAAGCTTACTTCCCACGGGCTATGGTAGGAGCTAGGAAGTTGCAGATGAAGCCATCGGCTGATGTAATGTCTGGGAAAGGCCTGTTTTCTACTTCAGGACGATGCATTTGTCTTCACAAGAAACAAGGTAGAAGGACAAAAAGGAATTGTGTCCCCCTTAGCACAAGACATAAAAAAGGGACAACATGGGTAAAAAGGACTAAGATTCATTTTAAGGTCTTCAGTAAGAACATGGATCCCATACACAAAGTCCAAGGCCTCATCACCTCCCAGTGGACCTACCTGTTAACGTCATCCTCCTTGGGGCTGTTAAATTCCCATGGCTGCTTTTTGGAAGCACACATCTCTTAAGCCACAGCACATTACGGCACACAGAGGTGGTAACATTAGTTTTATCTTCTGATTTCCACTACTTGATATGAAAGTAAGGGATTCCTTTGCTCCGGCGAGGGGAGAAATGGATACAGAGGGACAATGTCTACCTTGGAAACTTTCTGGCATGTGTTTCAGTAAACAATGCTTATACGTCTACTTCTCTCAAGTGGGCCTGTTTACGTCAGTATTTGTCCACATATTTATTCATTGAATAAACTTTTAATAGACATCAACTATAATACATAGTTGCACTGATTGTGTGGAGGATTTGATACTTTAAATGTTATAATCATGCACTTTTCCTGTATATTATTCCCAGAATCTCCTGCATTCTCAAGCTCAAAAATAGTATTTATAAACCTGTTGTTAAGGAAGTGAATGGAAGATAGAGCTCTCGGTAAAATCTTCAATGGTTTTATGTAACCTACAGAGACTTATAAAAGTCTAGCACAGGATATAAGTTCAGTTTCTGAAAACAATGTGCCTCAGATTAACTTCTGTCTCTGTCAATTTCTAAATGGCTTTAATTATTTAACTTTCTTTAGAATTAGGACTTTCGTGGCTGTTATTCATAGTGATCTAAGGTGTATCATATTCGATTATGCATGGCAGGTGCGTGGAAGAGTATATGACACATTTCAAAAACTCAATGAATTTGATCATTTTTCCAGAAACATGCATTTTCCTCTTTATTTAGATCAGACTCAGACTAATTCTTTTGAGGCCAGTTCCAACTCTTTACTGACAGTGTATCAAAGTCAATCTGTAGCCTGTAGGTACCATCCGTGTTCAGGAGGACATAGAAATGTTACATTCTTCCCTGTGCTGTTGCTACTGTTCAACTTCTGAGCTTGAAATGTTACAACACATGTGGTTTCAAGTAGTCATATTCTAAAGCTTACAGTGGTGCTGTATCCTTGCTTTAAGTTGCGATGGCTGTATTCTACAGAGATGAAGGCAGGGTGATAGTACAGCCTGTAATCCCTGTATTCTAGGAAGTTGAGGCAGAAGACAGATAATGTAGCAGCTCAAGGAGAAACTGTTTCCAAAAAAAAAAAAAATTAAAGCAAGAGCTAGGCATACAATTCCATGTGCACAACCAGGGTTCAACTCCTCTACTGACAGAAAAAGTGTTTGGCTTGAAAGAAAAAGCCAAGAGCTATTACAGAGCACAATACGAATAACATACTGACTTTCCCAATAGGATAGTAGAGTTGTTCGTTTCTCTTACATTTGACATGCAAAAACCCTAAGATCATTAATGCAACCACAGTCTCCTTTTTATCTTCCTTCCCCCTTAAGTTAAAGGAATATATGTCTCTGTGCCTCTTCCTCTGTCTCTTCTTGGAAAACATTACGTGTCAACCTTCCATAAAAATGGTACAGGGGCCAGCAAGACAGCTCAGTGGCCTAGAGCACCTGCTTAGGCAAGCTTAGACAACCGAAGGAACCATGGTTCTATCCCTGGCACCACATACTTTGTCAACCCCACCCACAGGGCAGGCTGAGCCAGCCATAACATAAATAAATAAGTAAAGTTTATAAAAAATGTTACAAAGAAAATCAGTCAGTTCAGTGTTGCTCAGTTAAAGAACATATATGGAATATGAAGACAAGTATTCCTTGAAATTTTGGTAAGGATGTAAAAAAGCAACCCGTGTTGGATACTTGTTGGGTGGGTGGATTGTGGTTAAACAGATGCATGGTACAGGGCTTTGAGATGAAAACAGCCAGTGTTTAATCTGTAAAGCCACAGTTACTGAGTGAATGAAAGTTACTTGATACACTCTTACTTCAGTTTCCACATCTGCAAATTAGTGTTAATTCTTGCCTTATAAGTATCTTGTAGGATGCAACCCAAATATTCTGTGCTTGATGTATAACTTTGGCTAAAAATTATCATATATTTGAATCCCTTTTAATAGAATGGTGGCTAAGAGAAGTTCATAGATAATTTCTCTGAGATAAAATATGATTCAAATTTCAATAAAAATCCAAAGAACTCCAGAGCCATCACCCTTAACTTTCAGGTCTTGATGGTGCTCATTAAATTCATATAATAAACAAGCAACAAATAAACAAAAACTGAATACATGCCTTGGGTTTATTTATAGATATTTTCGTGTAGTTGCCATTACTATAAAACTTCTCCAAGTTATTTAAAATACAGCCATATGTGAGAAGCTTTGCATTAAAACCTAGTTCTTTGGACATCAAAATCATATGGAGGATTTAATAAAACAGATTATCAGGCCCAGCTCTCAAGGCTCCTGATTCGGTGGGTGTTGAATAGGATGCTAGAATTTGCTCAACAAATATTCAAGTTATGCTCATGTTGTTGGCCTGGAAACTGTACTTTGAGAGCCACTGCTATAGACCCTGAATTTTTTTTGTTTGCTTGCTTTATTAGAAATGGATGTGATGGGCCCGGTGGGATGGCTCAGTGGTCTAGAGCGCCTCCTTGGGAGGGCTTAGGAGGCTTCAGGGACCGCGGTTCGATCCCCAGCACCACATTCTGCGCCAGCCTTGTCCTCGGGGCGGGCTGAGCCGGCCATAAAAATGAGTGAATAAACAAATAAAGGTTCTGAAACAAGAAAAAAAAAAAAAAAAGAAATGGACCTGATCAAACCAGGTGTGACTGCTCAATGACCTCCATATATTCCCTAAATGACATAGCAGCTATAATAAAAACAACTAACCATGAACCTGTAGCCTCCACAAGTGTCGAGTAGCCTGACTCTCCTTGCACAGTCTCCCTGCTACTGCGCCACCATACCAGAGACGTGCTGTAGAAAGAATCCAGCTATGCGAATGGGTGATTTGTCCCTGAGTGCTGACCAAACACTTTGCTTGATAAGGTAACCTTCATTGTCCTTGAGACACTGGCAGAGAAATAGCTTCATCATAAGCCGTGCATTCATGTTAAAGACTCTCCTGGGGGTTGTCTAGCGATGGCCAATATGGTGCTAGTGTGTCCAGAGAACAATAAGGTTACGCTGAGAATTTTCCCAATATGTATTTTTCTTTACTTGAAGGACCTTAGCTCTGCTATAGAGAAGAAGCTAGCACTGCAGGCAGTCTCTGGAACAAGCTTGTTATCATAAGCTAAGAAGCACTGGATTTCTATATTTGACTGAAATGACTCAGGCAAAGAGACAGTTGATATGCTGAGAAACACACTAATCTGACAGTGAAAACCCACAGCTAGGGTCTTTACAGAGTATTTGGAAAACCTTGGTGGCTTTCTAGCATTGCTAATGATTTCATTTGTAAGTGGATACTCTGTATGAAAAATTCGGGAAGGGCATGTACATACACTTGGCATCTCTGTAACACTGAGTTAAAATTCTATCTCTGCCACTCACAAAAATAGGAAATGGGACATGTCATGATACCTTTCCATACTTCTATTTCAGATCTTTAAAATGGTAATAATGATCCTCAACTGGTAAGACTATTGTTTTGTTTCGGAAAGATGACATAAAAGCTCATAATATATTGTATTATCTACATTACCAGAAACCATGCATTGAACACTATTATTTTCTATAGGCATATATGCAAACAAATAAATGTTCTCTACACAAAATTCAATAAAGAAAATATCCATTAATATATTAAGCTAACATTTATGAGGGTGATTTTTTAATAGCCTGGTTTCATCTAGGTGATTTAATTTTTGTGAAACAAAATAGCTCTCATCTGTAGCACAAGGGTGAGGAGTACCTTGCATTGATTTATTCAACAAGAGACACAAAGTGAGCAAGCAGAGGAGCATAGAACATTGATGGAGCTGTCAGAAACGGCCCCCATTCTGAGACTCATCTTTCGAATATGATAATTGCTATTTATTTTATAGGCTTACACATGACACATCACCACTGAAACAGCTCCTAATTCTGCTTTTATTATTAACCTCACTTTTCAATTCTTTATCGACCTTGGGCAAGACTATTTTCCTCTTCATAGCATTGATAGAAAAGTGAGTTCAAGTTCGCTTTAAAAGAAATTAATCTCAAAGCTATTCCTACATTTCAAAAGGACCTTGTATGAGAATGTTAATAGCTACTATTAGGCGAGGAATCAGCCCTGCTCTAAAAGGGAAACAAGAGTACAAGTTTAGTGCCATTTGATCACAGAAAATAATAAGATGACTATGAAATGTTGCCATAGAGTATTAGCTCAGTACAGAGAAAGACCTTAGAGGACTGACACACTCAGCCCAGGGATTTTCTAGCTGGCTGGACTTAGATAACTGCCTAAATTTTTCTGTATCTCAGTTTCTTTCTTTGACGATCATGCATACTAATCCATCCATTATTTTTTATCTGTTCCCTACACTATTTCCTGAGCCATAAATATAAGGCAGGGGGGAGAAAAGGGAAGAAGAAATGGAGAGATAGGAAAAGACTGACACGTATCATCAGATAAGGATGCACATTAGGTGGACACAATGAACACAATATTTATTTGTCATCTATTTTTGAGACAAGGTCTTGCTGTCCCCTGGCCCTGAACTCACTACGTAGCCTAGGAGGCCCCCCCAACTCAGAAGGATGCTCCTGCCTCTGCCTCCCAGGTGCAGGGCGTACAGGCATGTACCACTACGCCCAACTGAACAGAATATTAAAAGCCACAGCTTCTTAGTATAGCCTATTCTTCACTACCCCACTCGTGATTGATACTGAAGTTGATCTCAGGAGAGGTATTCGAGTTTTCCCAGAGAAAATACCAAAGGAGGGAGAGCAGACACTGATTACCTGAAATGTTCACAGCGGAAAGCACAGTTCTGACTCACCCTCACTGAGCCTCACTATAGCCTCAGGAGTTGCACTTTTTCTTCTCCAATGTTACAAAGAGGCACTCAAGACTAACAGTGTTGATGTGAACCTGGGGTTACAGGAATGGTAAAAGAAAACCATGAATGTAAACCAGTTTGGCTTCAATATCTGTCTAGTATGCACTACACGGTGCAGTGCTATCTACAACAGTCTGGAATATTAAAGAATAATTCAACAAACTATGTCAATAGAGTGTCGCAGTATCCTGTGAGAATGTTTGCTGGATCAATTTTCAGAACTTGCGTAAAAGTGTCCGTGAGGACAGTGCTCCTCACTTTCCACCATATTTCTTTCAAATGAAGCCCTGTGCAGAAAGTTTAGAGATCCAGTGACATTCAAAGCAATTAAGGCCTCAAAGAGCCCAGGAAAGATGCAGTTTTCAAAATTCATTTTCACCATGGAAGGAATGCAAATTGATTGAAGTTACAGTGTCACTCACAAAGTTTGCTTGTCTTTTTAAGAGTGACATTAAGAAGTGACAGACAATTGACGGGACAGACATTTCAACAGAGCTTGATGGAAGGACTGAGATGCCTCACAAAGAGAAAAAAATAATGCAGGGAGAGACATGCATAATGAGTGATTGTTTCCATCCTTTTCTGTATTTTATATTTAGACATCAATATATTCTCTTTCTCCGTTATTTTTCAAAATAAAAATATCTACATTTGTGTTTATCTTTTAAGATCTACCACAGATTATTGGGCTTTGCATTTCAGCAAAGACACTTTAAGTAAAATGCAGTTTACAAACTAGAATATATGCAAAAGAGTGCGAAGATTTTGGGGAAATGTAGAGATAACTGAATTTTTGTACACTGAGACATGCTTAAAATAAGGAGCTTAGCGTTGTGTAGGTTTTTTTTTTTTCCTGAAAAATCCAAAATTGGAAAATTTCTCATTGGTTTCTCTCCATAAAACCAAATGAGTATAGATAAGGCTGTGGCCAGCTAATGCTTGAAACCAGGTATCTGGAAAGGAAGTTGTAGTAAATTTTGCAAGAATAAAAACTGAATTACAGATGAGTCAAGAGGATAAACATCACGTAGGGAGTAAATGTCAGGTTTTGGATTGAATTTGTGTTCCTGCCTGTCTAATGTACTCTACAACTCCTATTTCTTTCATGAGTTGAGCAGACCTTCCAGTAGAGAGGCCGAGTGTCTGAGTTTGAGAGCTTCAGTTTACATGAGACGATATGCAAAAGTCAGTTGACTATCTCATGAAGTCCACTTCTTTTCAACATAGTTGATGTTTACTGAGCACTCAGGATAGGCCCGTAACTTGGCTGGGTTTCAGGACACAGAGGAGAACTAAGTCAGGCTTCCTTAATTAGGCAGTGCTTTAGGTATTATAACTTGTCATGCTAGGAGTTAATTCTTAGTTATGTTTGGGTTTTAAAAATCTATCCTGAGCCAGCAAGATAGCTGAGGTGAGTAGAGTGACTGCTTAGGCAACCTTAGGCAAGCACAAGCATCATGGTTCAATCCCCAGCACCACAAGCAGCACTAGCCTGGCCTCCAGAGTGGAATGACAGGACCACCAAGAGTCTGCGTATAGTGGTGCACTCCTATAATTCTAGCACTTGGGGAGTTTGAAAGCAGAAGGATCACCATGAGTCTGAGCTGCGTAGCAAGACCTTATACCAAATATGTGGAAAAAAATACCCTGAAAGAAGTAAAAATAGAGAGAAATCAGAAAAAAATACTTAAAAATTTCTGATTTATATGCTATAGTGAGGTGCTTAGTCAAGTCAAACAAAATTTCTTTTTTGCCTTTTCCTTCCTTAATCAACTCCAAAGAGCATCACTAAGAATTATGAGCATATGCACCACATAGGCAGGTTCACCACTCTCTCTCTTATGATGAAGACATGATTGAGACGTTATGAGATACACAGAGAAGCTTACCTTCCGAAAATATCTTTTAAATTTAAATTTGAGTGAGTATATAAGAGTACGCAACTGACAAAAATATTTTCTAAATGTAAGTTCCTCATGCTCAACAGTGGGAAGAAGGAAATAAGAACCTGGAGAATCTTCTGGACATTTACACCTGTGGCAAATTTCCCTGCGAAGTGAATGGAAACATGGGCCAGGAATGTTGATGCTTCCTTTTAAACATCATTGTCATGGACAGTAGGTTCTTTATTGAAACCAGACAAGGAGAATGATTTGCAAAAATGAGCTGCTTTAGAGGGTTGCATTTTCCCTCTTATTCCACAGTTTTATGAGCATGGTACTTACTAAAATAGAATTTGTGTATCAGAATTTGCAACTGAGAGTCTGATCCCAGGTTCATAGTTATTAGTTCTCTGATGCTATCTAAATAATCTCTTTGGAGCACTTTCATTAGTGGAAAAGTAAAGAAAATAATTTCTTGAAGGGCATGCAACCTTTTTGATTTCATAAATAGAGAAATACAGTATTAAGATAATGCAAAGTAGTCAAATTAAGGCTATATTAGAATACCATTATCATATATATACTACACATTGTTACATTTGTGAATGTAAAAAGTTGCATAATTATTCTTAAAATATTTTAGTGGAGATCAGAGTGGCCAAAAGGAACATAATATCTTGAATTAAAAAAAAAACAAACCTAATCTTTGACCTTAGCATTCACAAGCCAGGTAAACCTTGACAAGTTACATACAAAACTCTTAGGTTTAATTTAACATAGGAAATGTGCATAGCATTCAAATCTACTCTCAAGTTCTGGTGTGAATGCTGAGAAGACGAATTCACATGCATTGGACATGATGCCAGCACATTCATAGCGATCCAGGGCTTATTTTTATAATTATAATTACTAATACTTGCTCATTTCTGAATATATAGCCATCAGCCCCTTGTTGAGATCCACCTTGGATGGAAAGTATTATCCAAATCTTCTCCTCAATATCGAGCCATGTGTTACCAAACAGTAGAATCTCAGTATTTGTTTAGTAATCAAACAATGAGTTTTCCACAAGAGGAACAATATTTAACCTAGTTTTTCCTCTCACTATTAAATTTTCAATTACTGTGCTCTAAATTTACACTGTCCACCTACTGATAGCTAATGCTAGCTTTGTAACCTTGAGTAAATCATTTTCTCCTCGGCTTTTTTAATTTACTGCACTAAATGAATGGATTGGATAAGTTTACTTTTTAAAGAAACAGCTGAAAATGCAATTATAATTCATTGACTTTAATTTCATTTAAGTGCTTGGAATTTGAATGCTAAATGTATTTGTGAAAAACCTCTCTTAAGACTTTGAAAACATATAATTCCATTTTACCTAGATGAATTTCATGGTTTCATTGCAGGCAAACAATAATATAATCCATTTCACTTACGGTCAAGATAAAGTGAGCTACTATTTTTCCAGATTTGCTAAAAATTACATTCAATTCTTCTTTTTTAAATTGTAGCTTATCACAATAGCATGGTCTTGAAGAAATTAAAAGCTCAATTTAGGTCTTAGGAATAAGAAGGGAAAACTTGTTAGGCAATTGTGTTGCATGTTATTTAAGCTAGGATAAGAGAGACACAGCAAAGCCTATTTAGCACATCAACTTAAGCTGCTCACCTGGGACTTACCTGGCTTCTGCTTGGAAATATTTATACCTAGAGACGAATTTCAGCCTTGGGCTGAACAGAGTCATGGTAACTGGAGCTTACATGAAAGCCAATTTGCCTCCTTTGATAGCAAACTTCCAGTGGAAACATTCGCCCTCCCGTGGACTCCTCACCACACTTAGAGACTTTTTTAGTTGCCATGATTTCAAGAATGGACGGGCTGACAGCTGGCTGATAGCTTTTTTTAATTATAGATACTTTTTGCCATTAAATGTGAATAAGAATATACTACATAGTTTTAGAAAGCTAGATTTAAAAATTCTGCATTTTTTTTCACCATGATTAGGTGGTAAATATTGGAAAAGATGGATGAGGTTTTCCTGAATGGAGCATTGCACATTGCACCCGTGTATTTAAATACCACATCTTAGTCTCTAAATATATTTAAATATCATGTTTTAACTAAAAACAAGCATTTTTACCCCAGATATAATGATGGGGACCTATGTTTTATATCTCTACATTTGAAACTCATTTTCCTCCATGTGTTCTGAGTCCACTTGGTCCGTTCACCTCTAATTTTTCATACCCAGGCTGAATACAGTAGATATTTTGTGCTCTGCCTAGGTTTTGCTTCAGGATCAAAGCCTCTATTTCTCATTTTCAGGCAATATTAGAAATAATCAGGACTGGGAGATAGCTCAGAGGCACAAGTGCCAGCCTGGAAAGTGCAAAGTCCTGAATTTGATCCATGATTCTGTAAAACAAGAACAAAAACAAAAAAACAATACTTCATGCACACTGACACTGTCTGAACCACCAGAATGCCTAGCCAATGCAGAGGTGCAAAGGCCAGGTACCTTAATTAAAATTTGATTGGCTCAAAAAAGCCAGCCCGATTCCACAGCACCCAGGAGTATTTTTCTGAGGACTCTATACCAACTGCATTATAGGTTAGCTTTCTTTGTGCCCCTATCTACTTTCGTCACTTTCTTATAGGTATAATTTCTGAAATGCTTTGAATGTAAATCCACATCACAGAATCTCCCTCCAGGGTCCGTGTTCTACATTGTTCACTGATACAATCTCGGGGTCATAAAATTTACCCCATTTCAGGTGTTTTAATATCACCTACTCTTGTCCCATTGCCAGAAAACCATGTTTCTACTAACATTTCTTCATATTGTGCACACCATGAAAATGGTAAGTCAAACAACCTGAAAGACTTATATAAAGCCAGATCTGTCTTAGAATAGAATTGACTAAGTCACTGAATAGTAAAAATTTAGGATATCAGTCACAGAGAAGGGCATTTATATTCATCCAAAACAGCAACAACGACAAAATTCAAAATGCAATGTCACATCCATCACTGTTAGCACATCTGTCAAACAAGATTGCCATGTAGTTTTTCAAATAGCTAGCAGGAAACATCAACAATATAGCAAGCTACTTAGCACTATCAAGACATGGCTCTTACTCTTTAATTAAATGTTGTTTCTTTCCCCAAGTTACAAATGAACAATAGGTTTTCATTGCTAGTAGTCATGTCATCTTAGCAGTAAGTACCATTCACTGTGACTTCAAGTATGTTTAATATGCTCACTCATGGTTAGCCCTTCATGTTCTCAGAGTGTCTCTGTGTTCTGCTTGCTTCCACCTCTCACTATTTCTTTTACACTCATCCAAGCACCTATTCCTCTGTCCCATGAATCATAACGCTTTTCCTGAATTTCAATCTCCTGACTCTTGGAGCGCAAACCTGATTTCTGTCAGGCACATACGAGCAGCACTCACCTCCTATCAATCATTCAAAAGACTCAGCGAGTAGGCAGGAGTAACTAAGTTCTCATATTTTTAATCTTATTTAAAGGTGTCAAAAGTAGAATTAATGGGCCACAAAAAGGTACTGTTAAAAAAAAAAAAAAAGCTAGATCTAGGAAATTGAAGTTCATGATCTGGCAATCCAACATTTATTCTGGACGCATGGGATGAAGGTATGTTGACCAAAATGACCTAAATGCAGTGGGAAAAGACTTCTGTAAAACTAATATTATGAATTACACATAAATATCCCTTGCTCATATCCTATGCTGCAAGGTGATTTTCCTCAAGGGCCACAGCAAGTAGACATCACAGGGTACCTCACTCAGAGAAAATTCTTAATTTTAATATTCTGGTCAAGTCATAGACAAATTTTATATGTGCAGTCCATCAAAAGCCCCTTCAAATGTGACTCCCAGAACTGGGTAAGAGTATTCAGGTTCACACCCAAAGAATAATTTCTTCCCAACGATTTAAGAACTGTGACTCTTTTAAAAGACAACAGTGTTGAGGAATAGAATCTCATGTCCTACTTGGGTTCAGACAAACATGGTGCTTTCTTAGCTGAATTTGAGGAAGAAGATGGTGCCTTATTAGAGGTAAGTGAGGACCCTTGCCAGTAATGGCCTTAGAGCTTCAACTAGGGTTCCTATATCTAAAGAAAGGCAACTAGTGTGTTCTGTACATCCTTTCAGCTTTGGATACGCGTTTAATTCTGATTGTCTGTAGGTTTCAGATAAGCATGATAAGAGATGAATTAAGTAGCAAAGGCATCACAGATGGAATTTTTGCAAATATGCTTTTATAAAATCAGGAGCTGAAAATAGCATAGAATATTTCCTTTATCACTACGCACTGTATCAAGTTTGTTTTTTTCAGCTGTGTGTTTATATGAGTGAGAATTCAGTGATTATGATTCCTTTGCTATTTGGTAACTTGAAGGGTAGAGTATGGATACACGTGATACAGTTTTCTCAGTAGTATGCATTGCTAAAACCAATAATGAACCATCCTAAAGAAGGTTCCCTTTATGTTTTTTGGGTGGTAGGTATTCTTGTGGTTTTTTTCTGTATTATCTGTTGGAACTAAATCGATCTCAGACTCTAAATAACTACTAATAGGGAGGAATATGCAGGACAAGACACAGGGTACATCATAAGCAAATTATATGTAACTTCCTATGAATTCAGCGAACACATTTGCTCATATTAAATATACTATAAATAAACAACTAATTCAGCAAATGTATAGCATATTGAGCTCTGTAATTTTCTAGAAACTGACCTACTTATTGGCTCTTATTAAAATGCATAAATAAGAGCAAATCTCTGGTTTTGGTATTCTTGTTTCTTCATGCATACATTTCACTGAGGAGGGCAGGCATTATACACCATAGGCTTTATTTTTATTTATTTTTTGTCTTTTTGAGACAGAGTCTCACTATATCATAGGTTTTAAAAACTCAACTATGCATTTATTTTCTTCTATACTTGATGGTGGGGTGAAGGTATTTAGTTCTAAAGATTGTTGCCATTAGGTGGATGTTTGACAGTAAGGGTGTAATAAAAGAAGTAGAAAAATCAAGAAAAAGAATATTAAATTAACTCAGGTGAGAGCCGCTGATTGCAAGAATTACACTGTGAGTGGTGGATAGAGTGAGAAATGGAAGACAGAACTTGTGGACATTAGACTCTAAGGATTTATGCAATTCTAAAGTACCACACTGTTCTTGAATTAAGAACAGAAAAAGAGACACACCTTTCCTCAAGTCGAGGCAGAAAATACAGTGCCAAGCATCACTGTTAGTGGGATGAGGGATGATCTGAAGAGTAACAGTAGGGTTAAGAATTATAGGAGTCCAGGATGAAACCTGTTCCTGACTAGGAACCCCTGGGCTGTGATCAGGAATGCTGAACAGCAGGGGGATGATATCCTCAAAACACACTTGGAGAAATTATTTAGGAAATAAAACTAATCTCCATTGTGAGCCATGGATCATTCTTTGTCTTCTTCCTTTGGGTCGTCCTGTGTCATTGTGTCATACCTGACCCATTTCTGAGACTATGTCAGCGATTCTACAGGCTACCAAACAGAAGTGAAGCAAGGAGCAGCCTGGAACAGAGCTTGGTCAAAACACCTTTTTACTTAACTTCACAAACCTCTTAGAAACTTGTGAGAGATGTTGAAATAAATTACAAAGCTCATCTTGGTTCACATATTGTCATGAAAAATGGACTTAGTGTCATTAGTACCAGGGGACATTTTCCCCACCCATTACTTGATCTTCAGCTCCACGTTATATGACAAGGTAACATTTTTATGAACAACTTGAGTGCCTGTGATCAGCCTTCCTATGAAATTAGTTTTGTCCCAAATGCCTGTTATTCCAGTTGTTAAATTACTTCACGTCATGCTTCAAGGCTTATATAGTATACAACAATCAAATGAGAATAACACTTTGCATAGCATTAAATGCCAAATATTCTATGACACTCCAGTAACTGAACCACAGCCAAAAATATTTGTTTGCTAAGGTTCCTTGCTGTCCTGATTGCCAAGTGAGCTCAGCTAGAGAGACGCTTGCTTACCAAATGTCAGGACTGCATTAAGATTGTTATTGTTCTTTGTGCCCGCAATATAGAATGCCATTTCATCGAAAGGTATCATCCATAGTGAGGATTACCATTACAATTTGTATAATTATTGCAGCACCAATAACTGCGCATACCCTTCATCAAACATTTATGCAACTATGCTATCTTTTCAGCAATGCTAATTTTCCAGGTGTTTGATGAACTGTTTTGTATAGATCAACCTTTTGGTCCAACTGAATGTCTGATTCAGTTGTGAATTTCTGAATACTGAAGGGTGAAAGGAGCTGGGGGAGCTAGGTAAGATTGTTTCTTGCAGGTCAGTGAGAACGGGCAGGAGGGCATCTCTTGGGCTGAGAAATCTACTGCTACTTAGTTTGCTAATTTCCTCACTTTTCTCTAATCAAAGTAGGATAATACTTCCTCTGCTTTACCTTCAGCTAGAGATCAGATTAGAAGGGTAACATTTTCTACATAAGTGAAAAAAGAAAATGAAAGATACTGCAAAACACCAGTGTTATATGGAGAATCCAGTCAGAAGTAATCCTTTTTCCTCCCGATATCAAAAACAATAGATAGATATTCTCCTAGAACCCTAGACCTCAGCGCCTCACTGCAAGGACGGTGAAGATTGAATTCTGTACTCACACTGCGACATTATAGACAGCTTTGCTGCTCAAGATATTCTGTGTTGAAATTCTTACTAGGTTCAGAAGGGAGGTGAAGGCTTGTCAGAAGTCGATATTTGTAGGTGGGAGGGAACACAATTTCATGGAAATTAGAGAAAGAATACAGCAGAAACAAGAAGTCTGGCTAGCAAACAGTTCTGATTTTGCTAGGCTCAGTAGAAGAACAACATTACCACTACAAAAAGCCAATTGAGAGAGGCAAATGCAAATTTCTCTTTAGGAGAGTGATGTTTGAAGTCCTATAAGTATTTACTTAAGAAAGGGCAATAGGGTTGTGTGTGTTCTTAGCGTTAAATTAAAACAGTGCCGTATATGGTATTAAAAAGTCCTCACCACTGTTGTAGCATGAAGACCATGGGCCATTAGCCTTCATTAGCTAATCAGGGCTTGGGCTAACCCTGCTTTTTGTCTGATTATAAAGACTATGATACAGTCCATGCCACTTAATCTGGACCCAGGTACAAAGCACATCTTAATTAAGATGCCCCGCTGGGAGCCAATTTAATGCAATATATATAATAGGATTTCAATTCTGCTTTGGCATCTTCATGCTAGATAATAGGGGTGGCTAGTGAAGCTTTATGTCACTAATTTCACAAACTGGATACAATCTCAGTATCTCAGCATGAGTATTTTGAAAGCTCTGAGGAGACAAAAATGAAATAACATCAACTATTTTAGATTGGTGTCGAGGGAACAGCTTTAAACTTCTTTTCATCAGTGTCTCATTTTTAGGATCTATGTTTAAGTGTACTGATAATAACATCAATTGATCTTTCTTTCTTTGTGTAGGAAGGGACATTGCAGGCAGCTCAATATTTCTTAAATTTTAGAAAAAGGCGTTCTCCTCCAAATTTCATTTTTGATGCATTTTAAAAGGAAAGAAGATGCAGTCGGTATACTTAATTTGAAAAACAATGAAGTGGATAATAAGGGAGTACTTAATAAAAGCACACTTTGGGATATTTATGTATTTTTAATATTTAAAAATATGATAAAAATCATAGTGGGATTGACATGAATGCAGTCCTATGCTCTTCATCTATCCATCCACCCATCTACCAATGTACCCGCCCTTCTGTACATGCATGTATCCCCTAGTATGTATTCAGTCATTCATTTATTCCACAGAATTTATTGACCCACCCTAAACTATTCAAATCGCAGTTGAATGTGTTAATTAGTTCAGATGCCAGTGCCTTTGCAGGCTGCGAGCCCAGCAAGAGCAAACTAGCACAGCAATAGCAGCAGTTGTAAAGAGAAGAAGAACAGAGCAGGCTCTGCTGGAGTAGCTGATGCGAAATGCAAGATAAGCGCTTGGTAGATGCATGATAACAACAGCTTAGAAGTGGATGAGTCAGTGAGAAAGGCTAGAAGATGATTCCAGTTTACAAATTTCTGTGAGACACTTCTGAAACTCTCATCAAGCGCCTGTGAGTTCAGAATGGTGAGTTTTTTGCCTGACTTTTATTTGCTTTTGCTTGCCAGTTCTCACGCACATGCTAAGAAATTTGCAGGTTTTCCTCTTCTTTGGGGTAGTAGAGAAAGAAAGTGCTGATAGGAATCTATTACTTAATTCACCCAGCTGTGATCATCACGTGAGTGAGGTCCTGGTGTACAAACAGAGAAGTACCCTCCCTGGGGCCTTACATATGGATGAGGTTTAAGGATTCAAAGTTAGGAAGCTAGAATATGCAATCTCTATTCATTCTGTTTCACTTTGGAGAGGTTGGAAAGAAGAACACATCTCCGAACTAGAGCAAGTGGAAACCCTGATTTCAGTCATGCCTCTTTCTTGGAATAAATGGTAGATGTACTCTATAATTCTTTTAATTTAATTAATCATTTTCAATTAATTTATCTAACGACATTTAACAGGCTATCTGCTGGCAATAGCCTATCTTTAAAATAATTATATATTTTAAATTAAACCAGTCGTTTTCATTCCTTACATCCACAGGGCTTTAAAGGCTGGTTAACAAAGTTATTTAGTGACTGTTTTCTCTGCCTTTTAACTTCTTTTAATATAGAAGATGGCACAAGCTAGACAAAGCTGTTGCGAAGCTATGTTTTTGCAAAGATGGAAGAATGAAAACAGTTTCTCTAATGGAGTTTCTTGCAAACTTATCTCCCATACTGCAGGGAGCCAAAAGACTAATAATAATCATATGTGTCGAAGCCTTCTAAATCATTCAATGTATATTTTACCTGCTCCCCTCAATGACTCATTTCTGGAGCCAGGTCATTCCTTTCCTTTGGTTGGTTAATCCCTTGAAATTCTGAACAGGCAGCCTTGAGCAGCCCACACCTAAGCAGGTGACACCTGAGCTTGGGCTTTTCCTCCAAGTTCACATGACTTCAAGTGGCAAATCAAACTCTACTATACATGTACAAACATTTGGAATATATTCACAAGTGACCTTAGCATCCCTACATCTAAAGAGTTTCTCCAATACAATGACGAATAAAACCTAGGATACAGCCAACCATAGGAAAGGCACTGAAGCTCTTTCATTTTAAAAGCTATGTGTTATCAATAGTGAATGAACTATCCAGTGGCCACTTCAGTTGTCTCCATGAAGCTGATGAGAGGTAGAAGAGGTGACTAGGCTTAGCGCCTGTACACAGTCCCAAAGACAAGCGCGAGCACAGCGCACACGCTGCCCTCACCGACGCCCCTGTCCATCAAACGCTGTGTTTTATTGCCTTTCATAAGGCACCCCAGAGTTTTGAATTTTATGCTGAGCCTGAAAGTATGTACTCCTGTCTGCAATCCTGTTTGCACGATTGCTGTTGCCTTTTTCTCCACACAAACACACGGAAGCCGGTCATGAAAATGACAAACACCTGTTCATTATTACACTCGCACAATTTAGATGGCTGAAGTGTTCCTTACCTGTTTGTCTTTGGAAGTGATGCAGGAAGCCAGGACAACAACGGCACCATCCTTTCAAGCTATTCTAAGGATAAAAAATGCTCACTGAAGAGACAGACATCTTTTTCTTTCCTCTCCAGCAGCAGCTTTTTCTAATCCTGACCTATGGTGCTTTCGCTGACTCGACTTCCGTTGCCTAAATAACCAAGAACACTCTATTCCTTTTGCTTCTTTAAGGAAACCCCAATATCTGGCGGATCCAGGAGCTCTTTTCTTTAATCCAAATTATTAAGGAAAAATATGTCTATTCCTGAGTCTTCAATTCCACTGATCTATGTGTCTCCTTCCAGTCTGAACTGACGTGCATGTATATGCTTATCACACAGACATATGCTGATTCAGTAGAAAATCTTATTGGCAAATTCTTCGGAATTCTGGTGATGGTAGAAGCCCTTTCACCCTTTAGGGTTCTCACACACCACTAAGTTTTTTTGGAGGACGAACCCCCATGTCACTCAACTAGTATTGACATGATAATGAAAGTTATCAATCTTATACATTCACCTTTTGAAAGCTACTAGAGGGCTAGTGAGACAGCTCAGTGGACAAAGCACCTGCTTTGACAAACGCAGGGACCAGGGTTGTATCCCCAGTGGAGCATAACACCGATTAGGTGTCTAAGTCTGGGTGTGGTGGTGCGTGCCTGTAATCCCAGCACTGGGGAGGCTGAAAACAGTAGGATCACTGCAAGTCTGAACTGTACCTAATACAGAAGAGCTACAAGAGGTTTTGTGCAAAAGGGACATAGCAAGGCAAACACCACAGAACACTTATAGGTGGGAGATAAAAATATTTCAGAGAAGCACAAAGTAGAAGGGTGGTTATTAGAGATTAATAAAGAAAGAAAGTAGCTAAAATAAGGTGGCATCATGGTGCAGATATATAATTAGCTGTGATAACTTCTATAGATCACACTATGTTCTGCATCATAGTGGTGACATAGGCCGCTAAGTTAAATAGAAATACTGCAGGCTGTCAGAAAGGGAGACAATGCAGAAGATGGGATGACTTGCTGCCCTGGGAGGAGATAAAAATCAAAACAAAGTGAGAGCTAAAACACACGTGCCCACACACTTCCTAAGGAAAAATATCAGAGATTGATATTCTAAATAGATATCCCCCACCTTGAAAAAGCCAGGAAATGCACTAACCCAGCTCCTTACAGGATGAGCGCCTGCTCTGGGCTCATGCCACTTGAAATGTGACTCATTTCCTCATTTGATCCCAATTTAATGAATTTTACTTGAGCAATTACAGTCATTATCTTCTTGTGTGGCCATAGATTTGTTCCACCTCACTCCCACCTAGCAATTTCCCATTTTTCCACCTCGGGACCACCTCATTTTGTGAATATGCTCTATAAAAATCCCTCGAAATTGCAGAGTCCTTGGCAACCTGCTCAGGACTCCTTTTGTCTGTCTTGGACAATATTTTTTCTTTCCCCACTAAATATATTTTGTTCTTAACCTCCATTGTTCCCAAAATTTATTGTTTAATTTTAGAGATCGTGAACTCATACCAGATATCTAGCAGATGAGGAGCTCCTTTTTTTACTGTATCAGTAAATGACTGTAGCTTCACGCAATTTGTTGGGTATTCTCTGAAGAACTAAAAGAGGGAAGTTTGAAAGTTCCTTATACAAAGAAGTGACTAATGTTAAAGAAGATAGAAAAGATAATTATCTAAATTGTTCATTAAATATTATATACATATATGAAATTACCACTACTTTGAGCCTATAAATAGCTACATTTTTATGTGTCAATTAAAAATTTAAAATAATGTAGTTCAAATTCAAACATAGGCCTATTGCTGGGAGGAGGGAGTACAACTGTCCTTGAATTTCAAAGTGTCAAGAGAAAATATTGCTTATAGAAAGAGCAGTGATGAGACGCTAATGGCGCAGTGTTGACTCAAGACAATGGAATAGATGTTGTAAGCGCTGGGCTTGAGAGGGCTTGAGGCGGACTATGGAAGAGCTGGGTGCCATTGCTGTGCACTAGAGGGACAGAGAGAGACACAGAGAGAGACAGAAAGACAGAGACACATAGACAGACAGAGAGATAGAGCGAGGCAGAGGCAGAGACAGACACACAGACAGAGAGATAGAGGCAGAGACAGAGACACAGAGACAGAGACAGAAAGAGACAGGGAGAGACAGACAGAGACAGACAGATGGACAGAGACAGAGAGCGAGAGAGAGACAGAGAAACAGATAGGAAGACAGACAGAAGCAGAGATGGAGAGACAGAGACACAGAGAGAGACAGAGACAGAGAGAGACAGAGACAGAGAGAGACAGAGACAGAGAGAGACAGAGACAGAGAGAGACAGAGAGAGACAGAGACAGCAAGATATATAGAGAGACAGAGAGACAGAGAAGAACAGAGTCAGAGAGAGAGATATAGAGAGACAGAGACAGAGTGAGAGGCAGAGGAAGAGAAACAGAGAAAGACCAGGGCAGAAGGCATTTGCAAGTCAGGGTAGCACACTAAGTAGCATAAATTCTCTACCTAATCACTGTATTATGATGAGGAAAAAAAAAGCTGCAGAAGGAAAGAATAATTTAAGATTTTCTTTAGATAGATGGAAATTTCCTCATGTACTGGACAGCTCCCCTTGTGAGAGTTTCAATATTTGATAAAATAAAAGTTTAGAGTATAAATGTCTACTGTAATAATTATAAAAATGTTTTGTTTTGTTGTTTTCCTTATAAAAGATAAAAGTAATACATAAAAAATTGAGATTTTTTTTCCCTTAAGTTCTAGAATCTGGGTAGTTCAAAACTACAATGGAGGGGCCTGGCAGGATGGCTCAGCGGTCTAAAGCGCCTGCTTGGGAAAGCTTAGGCAGCTTCAGGGACCGCGGTTCGATCCCTGGCACCACATGCTGCGCCAGCCCTGCCCTCAGGGCAGGCTGAGCAAGCCATAAAAATAAATAAACAAACAAAAGTTCTGAAACAAGAAATAAAATAAAATAAAAAATTCTTTAAAAAAAAAAAAAAAACTACAATGAAATTCTATTGATTTTTCTTTCCATCACTCTTTCCGTTAGGTTTACCACCCAAGAATTAAAAAGAAAATTCAAACAGACATCAAATTGTCAATGTGGGAAAAATTATAAACAGGGAGTTTATAAACAACGACCTAAACATGTCCAATTGAGGGTCTATTGAAAATCTAATCTATCGAAACTCAAAACAGTTTATATAGGTTTTTATTACATTTCCCACTGTGTCCGTGTTCAGTTGTTTTTAAATTGAAGAAGTAAAGAAGAATTTTTATTTTCATGTCTTTTTTTTTTAATTCCCTCTGTAACAATAAGGTACTGACGTTTTCTTGATTTTAATGTTATAGCTGGCTACATCATTCCTCTTCTTACAAGTATTGTGAAACCAGAGATTTTACTGTGATTACTTTAAAAAAGAAAGGAAATGAGCCTGTCTAATGGATGAGTCAATCATCAAAAGTTGGGTGAGAATTGACAGTGAGAAAAGATGGGGGCAGAGGCAGAAGTTCAAATTCTCGAAGTGAGAGTCTACTAGTATTAGCAACTATATGAGGCTACCTTCCAAACCCCACTTGAATGAAAGTCACTTTTTTTTCCTCTGGTTTTACCTTAGAGTCAACTCATATTGCTTTTTGATTCCAGAGATAGTAGAGTCTTCATGAGTTGAAAAGTAATTCAAAGTTTCCACTTTAAGAAACTTAGAGATTATAAAGAATTAAATTAAAAAGGAGAATAAGACCACTCCACAGCACACAGAAATTCTGGCAGGTCTCAAGCTATCATTCCATGTTGATCTTCCACAAGCCACTCCTCAATTTCCACTATTTCTACACATTTTCATTTCTACCAGATGAAAGCTTATCCAGCTGCATATCAAAAGTTCTTGAAATATATACCCAAACATTATATAGCCAGTTTCTCTTCATAATTTCCCTTACAATGTAATTGCTTTCTTTCCAAGCTTCTCAAATTCAGAAGTTTTGTAGTATTGCTCTTATCCTGGCCATTTCCTGACCCTACTTTTCACTCCCTGAAAGTTTGGGATGATTAATTTTTGTCTCTTTTCTGATACTTTGTTTGATTTTCACACACAAATATGGTCTAATCTTTAAATTTATAGATATTACATTCCAGCTATTTTGTTATGTTGTATGTGGTCGTTTTGCATGTGTTTCTAAGGCTACTGTGGCAGTTCCTCAGCTGAAAAACTGACATTTCCCTTTCACGTGATCTTAACCAGTTGGTATGCTCCAGTTTGTACAGCAATTTGAATTTCTTGATGATATTCTTACTGACCTGCTTTATAAATCAGTGAACAACAGGAAAATTACCTGCAGCAGTAACAGAGTACTATAAATTATCTTTAGATTTAAAATGTGATAGACATCCACAAAAGCTGATCAAAAGCAGCATCTGCCTAAGCTTGGGGGGAGGCGTTCAGTGAAGCCAAACCTGCCGTCAATATCTCCTCATATTTTAGGTCTCTGAAAACAAAATTCCCATTATTTATAAGTTGAAAACCTACAATCTGTGTTTTTAAATTTGGACAGACTTTTATAGAAACATTAAAAAGTAAAAAACCTGCATTACTTTATTGAACTGATTCTGCTTGCCGCTTCTTGGTTGAGTTCCTTGCTGCTTTGTTGGTCTTTTGTGTATAGAAAGATTGTTTCCCTTTCTTTCTTTCTTTCTTTCTTTCTTTCTTTCTTTCTTTCTTTCTTTCTTTCTTTCTTTCTTTCTTTCTTTCTTTCTTTCTTTCTTTCTTTCTTTCTTTCTCTGTTCCAGTGACTGAATTCAGGACCTTCTTGCCAGTCAGGCGCTTATTGTACTGAGCTATCTCCCTAGCCCTAGAAGGAGTATTTTTCTTCTGCCATGATTTTTTTCATATATATATCTCCAGGTCTCAGCCTGCCTTGGGGTGGGGCTGCTGCAGCATGTTGTGATGTGATGCCTGGGATCCAACCACAGTCCCTGCGGTTGCCTAAGATTGCCTAAGCAGGCACTTTAGACCACTGAGCCAACTTGCTGGCCCCTGACATGATTGTTTTCTATGTGCAAGTTAAGGCTATTTGGTTATCTTCTCTATCCTGGCATAAAGAAAATATAATAGCACTTGAATATCAGTTTTGCCTTTAAACTGAAGTGTTTATTAATTTTTATTTTAGTTTATATGAATAGCAATATACAAAGCAGATATCATTCCATTATGTGTCAACCAAAGAAATAATAATTGCCAATGAAAACTTAAGATGAAATGATATACAGTAATTTCTGACTCTAAAGTTTTACTGAGAATTTGGTACCCCATATCCCCACAATGTTTTCTCCACACTCAAACCTTTTCTTTCCCTTAATCTAAACACTGAAAATAAAATAAACTCCAACTCAAAAAAAAAAAAAAAAAAAAAAAAAAAAAAAAAAAAAAAAAAAAAAAAAAAAAAAAAAAAAAAAAAAAAAAAAAAAAAAAAAAAAAAAAAAAAGAAAAGTAAAACAACAACAAAACCCGTTTATTCTCTTTCTTCTCTGGCTCAGCATTTTTTCAGTGCTGATCATGTTAGTGTTTATGTTTATTTGAAATCTCTTGTTCTCAAGCGCAAGCCAATATCAAAATTCCTAAGAGTTGAAGAGATAAGACAATTTATATTTGAGAGAAGGATTATCGAGCTAGGCATACTGTGATGAAAACTGCACGTGTGTAGGTCATTTTTTAAATCTCTTCTGGAGATAGATGGACATCTACTGAGGATTTCTGATAACAGTGGATACATCCTTCATTATTTTTCACTGTAAGAGAGAAGGATCCTTTTTAAAATAATATTTAATGCATTTTTTTTGGCACAGGGTCTCATTACACAGCTTGGACTTAAAGTGATCCAACTGTCTCAGCCTCCCTTGTGCTGTAATTACAGGCATTGGCCACCATGCTCAGCTTTAGTGGATGGTACTGCACGTTTGAGGTTCCTGGCCACCCCAGTGTGTCACTGAGGACTGAACTTGGAATGTTGAGCTTGCCAGGCAGGCACTTTGCCCTGTGAGCTATCTCCTCAGGCCCAAAAGGATCACTGTAGATACTATGAGCAAAACAACCCAGGAAGCTGAATGTTTGTCCGAAGGTGACTGCATCATCTTACTACCATGTGGTCTGCTAAGATCTAACACTTGTAGAAAGCCATGGACTGACAAAAAGCACAGAGAAGAAACATGGGTGACTCTTCAGCATCTCACTAGGGTAAAACAACTAAAGGCAGCAAAATTTAGTCTTTTATAAAGAAGACTGTATTAAATCTCACATAGCTATGGCCCTTTAAAGAAGATATTTAACACCCTTAAGTACTATAACATTCCTCAAAAATGTAGATACAATATTAGGAGAATAACTATCATTATAGATATATAGTACCAAGTAAAGACTGTATTCTCCACAGCTTAAATCCTTTACTTTTTTTTTTTCTTGAAATCAAAATATATGTTGTGCTCTATACTTTCAAAGATTCACAACAAAGTTTTTGGGTCTGAAAAAGTATATATTTTAAATGCCAATGTGTCAACCAAGAAACTTTGTCATTGTCACGACTAAGGCCTGATACATTTAGAGCAATTGTTAAATGAGACTTTAGCAGCAAGAAGGCTAACATCTGGTGACTTAACCTCTGTAGGACACAAGAATCACGGTTGCTAGCAGGGCACACAGAGGAGATGGGGTCACTCAGTGCAGGAGGTCGCAGTGGGCAAGGTAGAGCATGCAGCGATACTTTTCCGTCAGGTGGTCATAGAAGGTGGGAACGTGCTCTCAGGTACTCACTGTTTGTTTTGTATTTCCTTGGCGCCTCTATTCTGATAGGTGGCTTTTCAGGACATGCCTCCTCTGTCTGACTACAAATTAGGATTTGGATAAATTCTGCCATGTCAGTTATAGTTCAGAAATTTCTCTCAACTAAAATGCTGATCCATCCACTCATTGGTAATTTGTAAAGGAAAGCCCCAGTGTTCATTCTGGTGAAGCAAGATGAGCACCTGATATCATTAAGTGTCAGGCAACTGCAAAATGTACTCAACACTTGACTTGTTTGTAGTTTTCTAATAACTTGAGCCAACGGAGAACTTTCTATCATCCTGTAGGTCCGTCAGTAGATGAATGGGTGAAGAAAGTGCTCTGGGACTGTACAGTGGAGTACTGCTCAACTGTAATGAGCGATAAACTTGAGGCACTTGTAGGAAAATGCATGTACCTTGTGACATAAGTTTAAGTGAAATGAATCAGACACACCAGCTTAAATTTCACATGGCTTCTCTTATGTGAGAAATCCAATGTATATTTAAAGAGTAAAATAAACGACAGATAACATGAAATGAGGAGAGCTTTTCAAAAAGGAAGGGAACTAAAGAATGGGGAAGTAGAATGAAGGGGAGCGAAAGAGTTGAAAAAGGAGCTAAGATGTGTCATGTACAGGCACCAACTCCCTACAAGGGGTGCAACCATTATGCACTGCAAACATGTACTAATAAAAAATAAACATTAACAGATATGTGAAGTCTAATGAAGCCTAAATTTCCTTCATCAGACTTCTTCCAGTCAGGAATTCTTTCATCTCACTTGGCTTTTTCATTCCATTGCCTCTACCTTAGGTTATTATTCTGTCCTGAGCATTTTAGTAGCCTTTACCTGAGACAGTCAGTTTCAGGTTTGGGTGCTTTGACTCTTCCATCACTTTTAAAATATTCCCTTTTTAAATGTAGCACAAAGTCTACAGAGTCTCCCCACGCAGACTAGACTCATAGGTGATCCTCCTGTTTTCAGCCTTCCAAGTGCTGGGACTACAGGTGCATGCTACCATGCCCAGTATCCCTCCATCACTTTCAATGACAAGGGGTCTTTCTGAACCTTAGGTCAGCCATGCAGAGCCGTTGCTTGAACCTCCTGCATGGCCCGTGAGGTCAATGGAGCATGCAGAAGGCTTACCTGTGTCACTGACCACCCTGCCAGGACCACATCAGGCTCTTCACCCCTCCTGCCATCTATCTGCAGCCATGCTGGGTCTTCCGTGCATCTTCAGCTCTGATTTTCCCCGCTGTGCACAAGCTCTATCTTTTTCCTTATGAAATGTTCTTTGAAAATCTATACTCATTAAAAAGAAAGGCTGGCTGGTTAAATAACTGCTTTTACTCGTGAGCCCTTAAGTACTGCTGCCCTGAAGCACCCGCTTTCCCCTTCTCACCTCAGATGAGAGATAGCCCATTCTCTTTTTAACCATAGAGAAAAACATTACCAAATGCTGACACGTTTACAGCAGGATGAGTGAGTGACCTTACCACTTCATAGCCATGGGGTTTCAGGGAGGTTGACCACCTCTGTCACTCCAGTGAAGAGGAGGATGACTAGCCCAGGAGAGTGACCTTAGTACATCTGCCATATTAGGTCACTGTGTGCATCTGACACAATCATGGTTATGAATATGCAATTCAAGCTCAGACACAAATAATGTGCTTTATAAATCTTATTTTTTCCAGTGTAAAAACAAAACTCAGTGGCTTACTGTGACATTGTCAAAAAAATATAAGCCAAAGACTTACTGCATTATAAGGTGCCAGTTTGTTGTACTATTTCTTTTCTAAGCCTGCAAGTTCCTTGAAGAACTTTTTATTCATTTCTGTATCACTGGTCTCATCAATGGTCTATCATGCCAAATTTTAAAATTGTGAGTCACTGAATAAATTTCTTTAAATTAGAACAGTTTTACTAATGATATACTCATTTATTAACAACATTTGCAGCCCTTGTGAGAATGAATGCCAGGCATGGCATTTTGGAGAGTGCAACAGCATTGCACTTCAGAAAGATTCTTCTTAGATGCCAGTTAAAAGAAAAATAGTTCCAGAAATGATACTGATTCCTTTGGAGTAGGTGTTTAGATTAAACAGAGGATGCCCTTGGTTGAAGGCCAAGGCAGAACCAGTTTATTGCCTGCTAATCACTGTAAAATATGCTGTCTTAACAATTACCCACAGATATTTTCACATAGAATGAAAGAGAACTGCATTGACAGCCTCTCCTAGTAAAAGGATAATGACTAGTAGGCGTCCACCTTCTTTAAATCAAATGTTTTAGGGGGGGAAAAAAAAAACTTGTTATCTAGAAGTGAATGAGTATTACCCAACATGATTTTTACAGAAAAAGAAAACCCTTAAAATAAACAAGGCCGATAACCTATTTCCTTAGAAATGTTCCTTTTGTGTTTATGTGGATTATTTAAATAAAAGCAGTCTGTGTAAGAACCACAGAAATATTTGTGTTTTGATCTTGTAAATTTAGTGTGAATGCCATTATTATAATTGTACAACTTAGGATGGCTTTGTCTCATGTTCTGTTGAGGTTTATAACCGCTTCAAGTTTTTGGTATCCTGAAAGAGCAAACCAAACCAAACCAAACCAAACCAAACAATTCAGCAGAACCCATGGACCAGAAAGGAAAGTACAGATTTATTAGTTGGATACGTTTCCAGTGGACGGGGCATGGGTAGGTGTCATGCCCTGAAACAGCCAGATGTTAGAGCTCATGTGTGGATTTTACAGAGAAGGTGTCACTTTTGGAACAGTTTGATAGTTTACTCTTATCAAGGACAAGGTTCCTCTATCTGCTGGAGGGGGCTTTCCGTCCCTATATGGATCCTTGAGGGAATGTCCTTGTGCCTAAAGCCCAAAGTGAGATCTGTATCAAAACTACAATGTAAACAAGATTATAAATAATTTTAATTGCATTGGGGCCATTCTGGTTGTTTGGGACATTCCAAAGCATTTCTGTCCCAGGTGAGGTTTAAACTTAGAAATGATGAGCTTAGTGACTGCTAGAAAGCTGTCCCGGCCAGGGTAGGTCTCAGACACTGGCTCTCTGTAGACTTTGGAGAGTAACTTTCTCTTTCTTCCGGCCCCCAGTTCTCCTCCTTCTAGGACTTTCTCCACCTTATCTTCTTCCTCAGTGTTTTAGAGAAGATATGAGGTGAAAAGTGACACGCTATTTTTTGTGGAAGTAAATGTTGTGCTCTCCAGTATATTTTTAGTGTTTTTGTCTTTGTTCATGTTGACATTTCTCCTTAAGAAGAAGCTTATGATTCTTTAAGGAACATGTAGTCTTAGAAATAGTATATGAAGATGTCACTGTTTTACAGTAACCCTTATTCTTTGCCATACTTTTCTATGCAAAGGGGTAATCATAATAAAAGTAGCCATCTATTAAATGAATTTGTATGGCACATATTATTCATATGTGTATAGTAATTACATATACCATAAGTAATTCTCTCTCTCTCTATATATATATATATCTTTCTGTTTGTGTATAACTTATATATACTACATCACACATATTATTACTAATGATATACACATATGTGAACATGGTTCTCTTTATATAGATAACACTTGTTAATAATGTATGCAAGTCATTTTACATGAACACAAATCATAAATTTAGATATATGCCTCAATTACTACGTTCACTGAAATACTGCAACAATATATGTCTAAATTTATAAAACATTCTGATAGAAATAAATAGGTAAGTAAATATTTTTTCTTTCATTGTGCATTGTAATTACTTTCAAAGGAATCTTTACAGATTAAAAAAAAAAATTCTGTTTAACAAGAAAAGCCTAATAGGGTATACATTTTATTATCGTTGTCAAACATCGAATTACATTAAATCCCCGCTAATCTTCCATGACCTTGCCTACAACACTGTTAGTGAGCACAGAGCACACACAGAACATTCACTTAAAAAAATATAGATAACAAACATTAATAAATAGGAGGGCAAAGTGCTGCCTTTTGAGATATTTCTAAAGTAAGAGCTTAAGGCTGATTATATTCTCACAAAACCACTGCAGACGATTCCCAGTGGCAATGACTCAGAGATCGGAGCTGTACTTACTTCCTCCCCATTTTCCAAACAGATCGGTATTTTACAGTCATTATTATTGCAGTAGTTAGAATGATAATATTCTTAACGGGTGACCAGAGAAATATGCCTGCCACAGTCCCATGAAGTGCCTTAACATTCTTTGGTTTTTGAAGGAGGAAGTTAGGAAACACTAACTCGTGGACAATCTTGTTTAGTTTCTCAAACTATTGATTAAATAAAAATAATGAATGTCATTTTACAGAATAAGAAAATGAAGACCTATAATTAAGTGAACAAAGATGAATATCCTGTCTTGATTTAAAAACTTATTTTAAATCAAGACAAGTATACAAAAATATTTACTGAGCATTTATTTAAAATATCATGATACATTTCTTGTGCTTTTAAAAAAATTGATGTGAATTATTATTTTGCCTATTTCATAGCTGAAAATTGAGCAAAGGGATTAGTTAAGTAAGTTGCCCACAGTCATGAAGGCCACTCAGTGGTTGACCCTAAGACTGGACCCTTTCATACTTGTTCAGAAACTTTTTTCAAAAAAAGTGACATATCTGGATGCCATGGATATAGCTCAGTAGCCCAACACCTGCCTGGCAAGCACCAGGATCTGAGTTTGATTCCCAGTATCAAAAACTATGATGTATCCAAACTTAGAAATTTAATGTAGAAACTGCTCAAAGTTTTGATATGCCTTAACAAGCTTAATCAGTATAATTGGATTTGGTTGGACATTTACGCTGAAAAATTGATTTTCTTTCTCCAGGCTTAAAAAGATTAGGTAGATAAGTTCTAAATCAAACCTTTAATAGATTAATCAGAATGATATCAGCTATTATTTGGGGGTATGTTCACATGATAGCCACTATATTTACTATATTATATGTGCTTTGTCATTTAATCTCCCAAAACAACCCTGTGAAACAG
Source organism: Myocastor coypus (assembly GCA_004027025.1). Lineage (NCBI taxonomy): Eukaryota > Metazoa > Chordata > Mammalia > Rodentia > Myocastoridae > Myocastor > Myocastor coypus. The sequence goes on from PVJA010005720.1 coordinate 61,731, forward strand.
AGTGATAAATAACCAATTCTTAAAGTCATACATTCTGATTCATTAATCTAGCTACTTCTGCAAGGGGACTTTGTGTGTGGAATTAAGATAACTTATTGTAGGTAGAATTAAGAATTAAGATTACTACTCAGCTGACTGTAACGAAGTGATTATTTTGGGAGCTCTTGGTAGATCCACATACTCACAAAAGTTCTTCAGACCAGATAAAGAAGGTAGGTGAAAGGTGATAAAAGGGAATGCAAGAGAAATACAAACTATGGGAGGAATTTGGCTTCCCATTACATTTCGAAGACTAAAGGAGCCAAACTCTTAAGCAATTTGGTGAGTTGAGCCCACTGCAAATTCTTGGAAAGATTTTGCATATTAATCAAAATAATGTGCTACCAGTTCATAAATATAATATCCATAAAGATTTAAATATATAAAAAGTCAATGTTAAGAACAGAGGGCTTTTGCAATCACAGTGATTATGCTCTTCTTTTAAGCAGTAATTCCATTTTAAAACTAATATTTTGCTGTAAAGATATTAAAATGAAAGTCTTGCAGGATCTTGTTTCGGCCTCAAACCATAGTCAGAGAAGTCACTGTTTTCTCCTTCATGGTAATAGTAATTGGATAAAACTTTCTCTGCAGGTTGGTACATTTGCATTTTGAGAGATACAGAGGCAGAGATATTGGTGCAAATTGGAAATGGAATGAAACATGATATTTATGCTGGTTTTAAACATTTCAACATTCGTATTGCATCATTTTTAACCAACAGATGAGAGGTAAAGATGTCGGGATTTTTCATTTCACCAAACAGCATGCAGCATCTGCTATGCTGAAAACCTTTACTTTTTCGAAGTATAAATATGCTTTCATTCCATTTCCAATTTATGTGCTCATCTTCCCCATGGCATCTTATAAGGTACAAATTACTATGTGGTGTTTTAAAAATAATGATAATAACAATTCTAACTAGAGTGCGGCAAGAGCTCACTGTCAACTGAGAATGTACAATGCACCCTCTACTTCCTGTCTGCTAAATTGATAAACATGACTATTTATAATAATGAGTAAATGGTGACAGACAATAAATAAAAGAGAACATATTAGATCATTAAGTAAACATTAGTTCCAAAGAGAGTTGAGTATTTTCTTGGAAAAAGAGTTGGCAATTCTTTCTTTATTGCTTACTCATGTTCCCTATTTTTGGACAGACTCATGTTTTCATATGAACAAATGCTCTGAAGAAATTTTAGTATCCTTTCGTATAATATATATTAAAGGACACATATTTTAGAATTTAAATAATTCTGTATTATGGTATTACTTTGACTACAAATACAGTCGTATGTTGAATCATTAATTTTCTGCTGAATCAGACTGATACATTCTCTGTACATACTCTTGACTTTCCAGTGTGATCTAGCAAAATGAGATAAATTTACTTTACCATTCTATTGGTATTGAACTGTCTATGTGATCTAATATACACAGTGAGATGTTGGCAGTAGCTCCACTGTACCATTTCTGGGTCCAGGGTCTAGGAGGCACCCTGGTCTTTGATTCATCTTTTTGTCTGTTGGCTCCTGTGAAGAGAAGTCCTTGGTTCGTGTGGCTGCTTCTGTTTAGCCAGAGATCTGGAAAGGATGTATGAGTCTGCTTTACACATAGCACACCATGATAAACCAGTCCCAGTGGGTGCTGCAGCTTGAAGCAGAGTCATCTGTCTGACTCTGTAAGCATAAGATCGCACTGTGGCCAAGCTGAAGGTGTTTGGGTGAGTTTTCCTGAAAGCATCAACACTAAGCCAAACTATGTGAATGAATTATTGTGTGCCACTGAGACTTGATGACTGTTCATTAGGCAGCAACATGAACAGTTGAAAATACTGCCCCCAACCCCAGTACAATGATTTAATTTAGAGCCATTTGGTGAGCTGCATCCATAGCCGTTTTACAGAAAATAATCTGAGAATAGTTGCCCGGGCTGAGTTTGAACTTGTGATCCCCAGAGCACTGAGAATAGAGTGTGCACCAGTACGCCCAGCTACTCTTCCAATTTTTATAATTGAGCACATCATTTTTTAATCAACCAGATCTACATTTTGAGGGAGTGATTTCTTTATTCATTTTCTCCCCATTTCAAGCACAGTGCTTAGGAGTTTGCCTAGATGTTCACATGATCATCTAATTATTTTCTATTTGTATTTTAAGGAAGGGTCTACAGGGTGTTCAAGGTCTTACTACTAGATTGAACTCCTAGTAGTGATGTCCACCTGTTTATAGCCTCCCAAGAGCTTGGATTATAGGCGCTGGCCATCACGTCTAGTTTCAATTGCTGTTTTAGTGCACCCTAGGGGCGAAGCTGGCATGGCAGGCCATGGGATCTAATACCCTGCATGGGTGTCTGCTTACAGGCACTCTAATCCGCTGAGCAATTTGGCCAGCCCCCCCCCCACATTTTCCTTTATATCTTAATGCAATAGATTAAAGTTTTCTTTGACAAATTATGGTAAAATTTTATTTGTTATGTATTTTAGCATCAATATTTTTTGAAATTCACATTTGTTTTCCATGGAATTTATTCAACATCATAGTGCAGTGCTGAGAAAATGATGTTTGTGCTACTGTTTGTGTTCCTCCTAGGATTATAGGGGAGCCAACTGAAAGAGATACAATTCTCTGAATGGGGACCTGAAAAGTTGTAAAGAAAATATAAATAGAATCCTGGATTTGTCTTAGATTGGCACTTGATCAAAAACTTAAGACTGTGTTTAATCCAAGGCACATTACCATGTAGTGATTGTAAAGAATTTCAGATATTCTTTACTACAGAAAATATGAACTTTTTGAAAATTAGAAGGTTATTCACAGAGTTTTAAAGAACAATTCAAATTTTATTATCAGAGAGATATTTGGGAATTACTAATGGTTCTATATTTTAAGATATGTTACTTTTAACATTTCCCATATGTTCCAAAGAGTGTTATCTTTATAATCCAGGTATACAGATTGATGTGTCAACTATATGCATAGGGTTTTTCAGATTATCAATACACTTTATTTATTTAATCTTAACTACTTGTCTTCTACAGTCTTTCGTGTTGTTGCCATTGTTTTATAATGTATTTAGTATAGGGTTTCACTATGTAGCTTAAACTCACAGTGATCCTCCTGCCTTCACCTTCCCCAGAGCTGGGATTATGGGTATGTGCCACCATGCTGGGTCTGGATGGCCACGTCACTGCCCCCATGGGAAGGACCAACATGGCATCTGATGTCACTGATCAAACCTGGTACCTGTGCTTGTGTAAGCATGCTCTTAGTCCACTAAGCTATCTCTCTGACTCTTACCTGTCTTCTACAGATATCAGTTTATTTATGTTTCCTATCTTAATTGTTTTAGTGTATAATATTTCTTGCATCTTTTGTAGGTTTTCGTTGCTTTGGAGGGAACTTCTGTTTTGTGAAACATGGACCTTTACAATAACTCATGATGAATCATGAAGTTTAGCAGTGAAATATGCTGTTTGTGTGGATAACATTTAGGTTCATAGTCCATTTTTATTATCAGTGTTGGAATCTCTGTTTTTCAACTTTATCTCTTGCCTGGTTCCACTTACTGCAGTGCTTTTTCTACAAATATTTTTAAATCTCACATTAATTTTCCCTTTTGAAATCAACACATAACTGTTGGTGATTCAGGTTGAAATCGTAATGTTTAAATAGATAAGTTAGATCCACTTACTTTTGTTGATCACACTGACATTTCTACTGTCAAATCTACCATATTATTTTAGGTGCTAATTAGTACTAGTACATGGGTTTTACATTTCTTTTCAAAATGTATTTAAATTTCTCTCTAAAGCCGGGCGTGGTGGCGCACGCCTGTAATCCCAGCACTCAGGAGGCTGAGGCAGGAGGATCGGTGAGAGTTCGAGACCAGCCTGGGCTACAAAAGTGAGCTCAGGACCAGCCTGAGCTGCATAGCGAGACCCTGTCTCAAAAAGACAAAAAAAAAAAAAAAATTTCACTCTAAGTTTTAATTTATTCTGCATACCTTGCCCAGAACTTCTTCCCCAATCTGAGTTTCTTTCCTGCCCAGAACTTCTTCCCTGCCCAGAACCCAGGACCTGCAGTCATGGAGGTAGGAACTTCTGGCCTATGTGCTTCTCCCAGAACTTCTTCTCCACCTGAGCTTCTTCCCCACCTGAAACTTGTTCCACATGTAGCTAGGAACTTCTAGCCTGGGCTCTGCACCACAGCAGGAACTTCTTCCCTGCTTAGAACTTCTTCCCCAGGAGAAATATCTTCCCTTCTCAGAACCCAGGATGAGATTGTGAGGAGAAACCTTTGCCTGCATGCTACGACCAGAAGATCTCCATCTAGACTCCAGATCCAGCACCTCCTGTGGAAAGCAGCAACAAAATTCCCTGTAGAGAGGCTGTGGGTAAAATCATCCAAACTAATCCAAGGGCTGAACATCTTCCCAGAGAAGCACAGTGGGTTCAGTTTCACGGGATATAACAGGAAAAAGCTGAACACAGTAGCCAGACCTAGCCAGGCACATCTGGACAAGATCAAACTTTGTAGATCTGGAGTCTAATTTCAGTAGGTGCTAATGGCATAACTGCACCAAAACTCTATACCAATGACCAAAGGACAGTGACATACAAAATATGAAGGACTAGGAGCAAGATGAAATGTTAGGCCCTGGGCGCACCTATAATAAATGCAAGAAACAGTAGCATGGAAAAAAATTGGGAATCACTCTGCTGAAATCCCTGGATTAATAGCATGTGAAATAAAGAAACAAATTCAGAAAGATACAGAGGAAAACATAACAGAAAAACCTCTGAAGAAAAAAAAAAGAAATCTCTGAATTAGTAGTGTCTGAAGTAAAGGAACTACTGCAGAAACATAGAGAAGAAATTAGATAATAAATAAGTTCTGAAGTAGAAAAAAGAAAGCATAACTATAAGGAAAGAATTATTAAATGCTTCAATGAAGACACTGACAAAAAATTAGAGAATAGGCAACGATAGAAATCTTCAATGTGCAATATTGGAAAGAAATAGATCGCATGAAGGAGTTTCAAACAGATATATAGAGGACGAAAATATCTCAGTCACAAACTGGCAACACCATATGAACAAAAGTGAAGATAAAGACTCAGATCTTGAGTACATAGTCACAGCTAGTAAAAGATAAGGAAAGATCTCTTAAGAACAACTAGGATGTAGAAAAAAATAATTCAATATCTGCAAGATGATGCAAAGATAAGGAATATGAAACTAATAGGTAACAACAGAAAAGAATGAGTCAATACAAATGATATAAAAAGAATATGGCAGAATTAGTAACAGAAGGATTCCCAAACATGAGAAAAAGTCTGCCATTCAGTAACTGAAGCATACAGAACTCTAAATAACATCAATCCAAGTGGGGCGTGGTAGCGCACGCCTGTAATCCCAGCACTCGGGAGGCTGAGGCAGGAGGATTGATGCGAGTTCAAGACCAGCCTGGGCTACAAAAGTGAGGTCAAGGCCAGCCTGAACTGCATAGTGAGACCCTGTCTCAAAAAAAAAAAATAAATAAAATAAATAAATAACATCAATCCAAATAAAAACTCACCCAGATGTATATAAGTCAAGACCTCAGAAATCCAGGAACTGAACAATATATTAAAAGCCACTAGAGAAAAACAAAACAATAAAACAGATCACATTTAAAGGAAAACTCGTCAGAATAATGACAAATTTCTCTTCACAAAACATGAAGTCAACGAGAATAGAGCAGAATTCTTCAAGTCCTTCATGAAGACAAATTCCAGCCCAGGCTATTATAATCTGCAAAACTCTCTTTCAAGAATGAGGGAGAAGTGAAATACTTCCATGACAAATAAGAAATAAAGAAGTCCATGATGTCAACACCAAACATAAACAGATAACTAAAAAATATTTTAGAGAAATACCAAAATGACCCGAACATCACAAATGAGAACAGAAAGAACCCACCAAATATGGCAACCAATTAAACATAGGAGAAAAAGGAGTACACAATACTAAGGGAAAAAAAAAAAAAAACATGTCAATCATAAGTCAATACACTTCAATTATAATCATCAATGTAAATGGACTTAATTCTACTAGTAAAGAGATAGACTAGCACAGTTGATTAGGAAGCAAAATCCAGCATTATGCTGTACACAAGAAACACACTTAACTTATTAAAAAAATTCATGGGAAAGTGAAAGTCAAAGGATGGAAATCTATACTCCATGCCCTAGAACCTCAGAAAAAAAGCAAGGGTAGAAATCTTGTTTGCAGATAGTTTGAACTTCAAACCAAATTTCATCAAAAGAAATAAAGGAGGCCACTTTATATTGGTTGGGGGAAAAATTCAAGTTGAAGAGTAACACTCATAAATATATGTGCACCCAACACGGGAGCACCGAGCTATATAAAGCAAATCTTTTTTTTTTTTTTTTTTTTTGTCTTTTTGAGACAGGGTCTCGCTATGCAGTTGAGGCTGGTCTTGCGCTCACTTTTGTAGCCCAGGCTGGTCTCAAACTCACACTGATCCTCCTGCCTCAGCCTCCCAAGTGCTGGGATTACAGGCGTGAGCCACCATGCCCAGCTTATAAAGCAAATCTTAATGGACATGAAAAATATAGTATCTCATAGGACAATCTTAACATAAGACCTTAACATGTCTTTATCTCAAAAAAGATAGGAGAAGTAGAGAAAAAATTAGCAAAGAAGTAGCAGATCTGAACCAGAACTTGGAATAACTGGACCCAGTGGATATATAGAAAATTCCAACAAAACAATTCTGAATAAACATTTTTTCAGTGTAACATGGGACAGTTTCTATTTTATTATTTAAATTTAACAATGGTTATAGTACATATTTTCATCATCAGATCAGTTTAGATTAATAGATATAAGTATATAAGATTGATCAAACAATTAAACATTAACACTTTCAATAAACATTACTTTTTTTCTTTTTTTAACAGTTGGCACATTGCATATTGTCCTCACAATAGTTCTACAGAGCACAGTGTGTTGGCATGACCCACCTTCCTACTGATGTTGCTAAGAAAAAAAAAAAAGGAAAGGAAAGGAAAGAAAGGAAAATTCTTCTCTTTGGACTAAGAGGAAGCAGATGCATACAGAGTCAAATGTTCTGCAATTGCAGCGGGCCACCAGTGAAGCTTGTGATGTTGGAGGCTATTGATCCAAGCCTCCTACAGCTCATTTCATCAATCAAGATCTGCGTTTCCTGAATTGTAATTAAATTAATCCTTTTTTTTTTTTTTGCTAGTTGATCAAGGGCAAGTCAAAGCAAGACCTGTATAACAAAACATTCATTTTTTGTATCTTCCAAAGTCAAATCCTCTCAGGATTAAGTTTGGGTCCATATACAGTACTTTGTAGGACTGTTGTTAGTGTTAGCCTTTGGGACGAGTCATAGCCATTGCTTGGCCAGTTTGCTTTCTGTGAAAACCTGAGAGAATGTTTTTCTCTGGGTGACTCTCCTTAGACGCACTATAGTTCATTTATCCCTTTCCTCTGAGGCTCCATAATCTCCTTGACCAGATAATTTGGGACAAATCTGAGTTATAGGATATTACAGCACAGGTTCTCTTATATCCTGAGTCCTTACTGACCTTGAAGGGCTCCCGGCAAAATATTGGCTGTCCTCGTAGCCCTTCTTTTTGTCCACTTTTTGGTCTGTTAACTTACATTCTCAACCCCCAGCAGAAAAGCGTTGTGATACTATTACTGTATAGCATAGGTACTTGAGCTTATCATCACTGGCTTTCTGAGTATCAAATATCTTTGACTTAGCTTGGAATTGATATTTTCTGACCATCATTGATATTCTAATAATGTTCCATACAATGTGATATAAGCAGTTACACAATTTTAACACAGATATTTGGAAATTCAAGGAAATACAAAATTGTAGCCTGTCCCCTGACAGTTTCTAAAATAGACCATATAGTAATCCATAGGTCACATTTATATGTTTGCAAGAAAACAGAAATTATCCCATGATATTATCTGACCACAATGAAATGAAACTAGAAATAAATGACAAAAGAAACCACAAGAACTCCAGAAATAAATGACAAACATCACCCTCTTTAGCAACCAGAGGATTACAGATGAAATTAAGCAAGAAATTAAACAACATCTGTAATTTAATGAAAATTCAAAAACAAACCTACCAGAATTTATGGGATGCAATGAAAGCAGTTCTTAGAGGGAAATTTATAGCTCTGAACTCACATATTAAGAAAACAGAATGGGAACAAATAAATACTCTATTGCTGCACCTTGATCACCTAAAAAAGTAAGACCAAACCAAACCCAAAGCCCAAAGATGGGAGGAAATCATAAAGATTAGATAAGAAATTAATTCATTTGAGACAAAGAAAACAATACAAAGAATTAATGAGTCAAAAAGTTGGTTCTTTGAAATATTAAATAAAATTCATAAGACCATTTTCAACCTCATCAAAACGGGAGAGAAAAATGTCAAATTCAAGAAATAAGGAACAAAAAGGGTGAAATTACTACAGACCCAGTGGAGAGTCAGAAGATCATTACTGTTACAGAATTGAAGACACAAATGAAATAGACAGATTCCTAGAAAGTTACAATTTACCAAAACTGAGTCAAGAAGGTACAAGAACTCTCAATAGCTCAATTACAGCAAACGAAATACAAAACTAATAAAAAACTTACTGACAAGGAAAAGGCAAGGTCATAATGGATTCACTGCTAAGTTCTACAAGAAATTTACAGAAGATACAATCCCAATACTCCTCAAACTCTTAAATGAAATTGAAAAGGAAACATCCCTCTCAAAATCATACTTGCAGGTAAGCATTATACTGACAAGGAAGCAGAGAAAGATGTAACTAAAAAAGAATACTACAGGGCAAACACTCTCATGAGCATAGACACAAAGATCCTCAATAAAATCTGAGCAAATATCATAGAGCAAATTATTAAGAAGACTATACATAATGACCAGGTAGCATATATCCCAGGAATGTAAGGATAATTCAACAAACACAAATCTATAAATGTAAAACACTACATCAGTAGAGCCAAATTTGAAAACCATGTGATCATCTCAATTCATGCAAAATAGACTTTTGACAAATTCCATCACTCATTCATATTGAGAATCCTACAGAAAATTGGAATAGAAAGCTTCTACCTCAATCTGATAAAAGCCATCTATGACAATGTAATGGCTAACATAATTCTAAAAAGGGGAAAAAATAAGTCTTTAACTCTCAGATCTGGTGCAAGACAAGGATGTCCTCCACCACCACTCCTGTTCAATATATTTCTGGAATCATTAACTAAAGCTTTTAGAAAATAGAGAGAAATAAAATAAAAATACGTAAAGATGAAGTTAAACTATCATTATTTGCAGATGACATGATAGTCTAATTGGAAGACACAAAGGAATCCATCAAGAAGCTACTAGAATTGATATGCAAGTTCAGTAGCATAGCAGGATATAATGTCAACACCAAAAAGTCAACAGCTTTCCCGTACACAGATAACAACCACACTGAGAAAACTTTCAGAGAAACATTACCTTTTACAATAGCACCACAAAAAATGGAATACATAGAAATTAATGTAACTAAAGTAGTAAAATATCTATTTAATGACAATTACAATACTCTGAAGAAAGAGATCCTAGAGAATTTCAGAAAATTGAAAGATATATCCTACTCCTGGATAGGTAAAACTAACATGGTGGAGATGGCCATCCTCCCAAAATTATTATACACATTCAATGCAATCCCTATCAAAATATCACCAACATACCTCACAGACCTGGAAAAGTAATTTCTAAACTGTGTTTGGAAACAGAAAAGACCTAGAATAACAAACACAATCCTTGGCAACAAAGATAAAGCAGGAGGCATTACAATTCCTGACTTAAAATTATACTGCAAAAATACAGTGATTAAATATCCATGGTATCCGGGGGACGCCCACCGGGACCCCGCTCCTGTCCCTGTCTTGGACAGGAGCTTTCTTTACCTCAATAAATATGTTGTGCTCATTAAAAAAAGTCCATGGTATTAGAAAAAAAACAGACCCAAGGATCAGTGGAATAGATTAGAAGATACAGAACCACCTGAGTTCAATCTCCAGTCCTGCAAAAAAAAAAAAAAAAAAGATACAGAACCAAATATAAACACACTCAGAAACCTTATGCTTAACAAAGAGGTCAAATATGTTCACTAGAACAAAGATAGCCTCTTTAACAAATGATGTTGGAAAAACTAAGACTTAAACCAAGTCTATTACCATGCAGTAAATTGAAGTCAAAATGGATTAAAGATCTAAATATTAAAAAGAAATAATACATCTCCTGGAAGAGAAAGTGGGAGGAAATCTTGAAGATCTTGAGTTAGACAAACTGTTCACGGACAAAAATCAAGATGCATGTTGTAACACTTGAATGAAACAACCACTAGGACCTCCTCTGGCTAAAAGTTTTTGCATATCAAAAGGAAATTATCAACAGAGTGAAAAGTCAACCCACAAGTTTGAAAGCATTTTAACTAATAAGTATTCAAGGATCTTCTATCTAGAATTTATAAAGAACTAAAAAACATTAGGGTCCCAAAATTCAAAGACCCAGTCCAGAAATAGTCATCTGAGATGAACTCACACTTCTTAGGGAAAGAAATTCAATGAGCCTACAAAAACATTAAGAAATGCTCCACATCAGTATCCATCCATGAAATGCAGATTAAAACAACACTTAGATACTATCTCACATCAGAAAGAATGGCTACCATAAAGAAATCAACCAGTAACAAATGCTGGAGAGGCTGTGGGGGAAAAGGAACCTTTGTCCACTGCTGGTAGGAATGCAGACTGGTGAAATCATTATGGAAATCAGTGTGGTGACTCCTTTATTTTATCTTTTATTTATTTATTTATTTATTTATTTATTTTTTGGCAACTCCTTTAAAAACTAGGACTGGACATCCAATTCAGTCCAGCAATCGCCCTATTGGGAAATTTCCCAAAAGAACTGAAAACATCATATCATAGTGATTATAGCAGCACAATTTGTGATAGCCAAATGTTGGAAACAACCAAAATGTCTGTCATTCAAAGAATGGCTGAAAAAGAAGTGGTGTTTTTTATATAATAGAATATTACTCAGGTATAAAGAATGACAAATTTGAAGGGTTACTTTATACGTGGATGTGTCTTGAAGATATACTCAAATGTAAAATAAACCAAACCTACATGTGTACATATTGTATGGTCTCCCTAGTGTAAGAACATAAAAGAAGAAATAAAAATGAAAAGGGATAGCACAGCTCAATGGAAATCAAGAACATAAGGATTAAGCAATGAAGAGACAGCATGCAGAAAAGTTAGGAATCATGTCAGGGGCAAAAACATGCACTTATATGCACAAGATGAATTAGACAGTGGTCCTAAGAATCTCCAACAGTTGGGGCTGGGGATATAGCTCCGTGGCACAAGTGTCTGCCTGGCAAGTGCAACGTTGTGAGTTTGAACCCTGGTCCTAACCCCCCCCCCCAAAAAAAAATAATCTCCCACAGTTTTTTGACACTGAGCATAGCAATGTGTAATACTAAATCCATACTTGGAATGCCTGTTACTCTGGTCTTTACGTGCATGCTGCTTCTAATGCCATTTCAATTGTTGCTGTAATCTCTCAAGTAAATGTTTATTTTTTTAAAGGGCAATAAAAGAGATTAAGAGACAAGGAAAAGACCATGTGATTTACCTGCTACAATTTTGTATATGGCTAGATTTCTAAATTTCTGGATCGAAACATGTAATTCCTTTTTTAAATCACATTCTGTAGGAATTTATTAGAAGATCAATGATTGATGGAAAATACTGGTTCCATGTTACGTGTATACTGTTTGATATTCACAAAGACAGTGATGATAAGTTCAAGTAGCTACATTATAAAGCATAGTATCACTAAAATCCTCTTCTGGAGGGTTAATAATATAAGTTTACAGACCAAAAATTAGAGAAAAAGAAGCGCTGTAAGGATAGCAAATATTTTGGCTTTAGCCCTTCAAGGTCAGTGAGGATTCAGCACATAAGAGAACCTGTATTTGGACATCCTGTACCTCAGTGTTGTCCCAAATTTTCTGTTCAAGGAGATTATGAGGCTACAGAGGAAAGGGATTGAAGATGTATAGTGTGCCTAATGAGAGTCACCTAGAGAGGAAACAATCTCTCAGGCTTTCACGGAGAGCAAACTAGTCAAGCAATGGCAGTGACTCATCCCAATGACTGACACTGACAAAAGTTTTACATAACACTGTACATGATTTGAAGGTAAATCCAGAGAGGATCTGAATGGCATTGTCAGATACAAAACTTCCGTGTTTTGTTATATAGGTCTTGCTTTAACTTTTCCTTAACCACCCAGCAGAAAAGTTTAACCATGAGGCATAAAAGGTAAGCCAGATTAGCATGCTGAACTGTAAAAGGCTCAAATCAACAGCTTACAACATTGCCAGTTCTGCTGATAACCAACTTCTACTACGGAATGTTGGACTATACATACAACTACTTTTTCTTAGTTCAGTGAGAAGAAACATTTGTACCAATAGTGTTTAGAAAAGTTATCATGTCTATATCTTGTACTCTGAAAAATTACTGTGGAGGCAACAATATGCATTGTGGCTGTCCTAATAGCATATTTTGAAACTCTCATTATTATTTCTTATTAAAAGTCATAAAATTAAAAACAAACATGTTTTAATTTATTGATGGAGTTAAGATCCTGTTTTTGTTTTATTGGGTGCCTTTTACTCACATTTTTTTACACCTTATTTGTGCATTTTTATAGTACATAATGATTACATTCTCTGTAGAGTATTGGTGAATGTACCTAAGACATTTCAATTCCTTTCCTTTCCCCCTCCTTCTACTCCCTTTTTATTTTTCTTATGACATTAATTTATTTAGGACTTTATAAATTAAATTATTGTCTACAATATATTGATTGAAAATTAGATTTATAGACCAAAAGAATATAAAATATATTAAAACAATTGTACTAAATCAACATGCACTTTTAAATACAATATCCATGCTGGACTACCTTTTTTTCCTCTCTTTTTTCCTATTATTGGTCATTATTTTTTACATTATATATTTACTTTTCCATATAAGCAAAACCAGGTGGCATTTATACTTGTATATCTCAGCGATTTCACTTGTTATTATACTTTCAAGCTAAGGAGATAACTCAGCTGCATAAGCACCTGCCTAGTAAACACGAAGTCCTGAGTTCAGTCCGTAGTACAAGATGCCTCAAGGTGCATAAAATAACTCATTTGTTATGCATTATGGCCGAATAGTATTTTATAGAGTATAAAATAACACATTTTAAAATCTATCTGTCAGTGGACATATAGACTGTTGTGAAGTTATAGCTATCATGAATTACACGACCATAAACATTGATGTGCATATATCACTTTAGTATTATGTTTTAATAACTCTTTGGGGTAATACCTAGAAAGGGACATATGGGTTGAGTGGAATTTGTATTTTTTAAAGGAATTTCCACACTTATTTCTAAAGTAGTTAGTACAGTTTACATTCCTATCAACAGTAAATAGTGCTTGGTTTTTCCCTATAGCCTTATCAGATTTTTTTTTGTATTACTAATAATAGCAATTCCTTCTGGAGTAAGACTAAATTTCATTTCACTGTTTTAATTTGCATTTCCTAATATCCAAAGATGTCAATCATGTTTTTCAAATCGCTTTGGTCATTTATACATATATATTTGAGAAGTGTACGTTTTTCATTTATATCTTCCATGTTTTGATTGGACCTGTTTGTTTCTGGGAGCATAAATTTTGGATTCTTTGTATATTTTAGATATTGATCCTGTGCCCTATGAGTAACAGCAATGATTTTAATTTTCCATCCAGTAAGTTGTTTCTGCACTGTTGCTTGTTTCTTCCGCAGTGCAAAACCTTTAAAAACTGATATAATCCTCTGTGTTCATTCTTCTCTTTGTCATGTATTTTGAACTATGATTCTGTTAACCATTGAATTATGTCCTCCCTGTGTCTAAACTTCAAAGGTTTTCCCTATGTTTCTTTCAGCAGTTTCCATTTTTGCTGTCTAGATCTTTCATGTGCTTTCATTTGATTTCAGTGCAGGAATAGACATATAAATCTAGATTCACTTCTGCACATGGATAACCAGTTTTCTTAGTATCATCTGTTGAAGATGTTCAGGCTGCTATTTTTATCATTATAAACTGTGAAAATGATAGTGGCAGTTCAGCTTTTCTAGGTGATTTTGTGCCCTTAAAATATGCTGGTACTTTTTTTTTTTTTTTTTCTGGAAAATGTTCTTGCAGAATACTTTTCAGATTTTTGCATCTATATCTTTGCTTTTGCTTTGATTTCTTGCAGATATCATTTTTTCGTTGTTTTCAGTTGCAATTGTTTTTAAACACTATTTTTATTAAGCTCAGTTTCCTTACACTGATGATTTAACTGTTCACTTCAATGCCTTTCTAATTTTATTAAAATGACTTTTGGGGTGGCAAGATAGCTCAGTGGTCTAAAGCGCCTGCTTAGGTAAGCTTAGGCAACTTCAGGGACCTTGGTTCCATCCCTGACACCACATGCTGCACCAGTCCCAACCACCAAGGGCAGGCTAAGCTGTCCATAACACAAATAAATAAATAAATAAATAAATAAATAAATAAATAAATAAATAAATAAATAAAATTTTAAAAATGTCTTTTGTGTACTGTGTAATTTAGTTTCAGCTTTAGGATGACTTCTTTTTCTTCTATTTCTTTTGAGAGATCAAACAATTCATATTTCATTTTTTTATTTGAGAGGCCATTTCTGTTTTTATGCTTTTAATTTTTCATTCATAGTTATCTCTCATATACTCAAATGAAAGTTTGTGAACACAAAATTCAGTATAGATGTATACAAAATGCACTGTTACAGATAAAGGATATTCAGCCTTCATATTTCAGTGGGCAACTGGCAGTTTAAAGTGGCTTGCCAGATTCCTTTTCAAGAATACCTACTTTCTCAGAGGTTCAAAGCATAAGGAAAGAAAGGGAATGGTACACAGGTTGTGTGTTCTTTGGCATGAAATACTCTCATTTCTTGCAGCTGGAATTCACTTCTTGATGTCCTTCCACTTGCAAGGCAGTATTCAAACAACGCCTCTTCTTCCTTTTCTGTCCTCGCAGATGCTTTAGTTTTTCCCTGACATTCAGCACTTTTGTCTTCCTGCACATGTTTCCATCACTTTCTTACTTCAAATGCTTTCAAGCAAAAAGACCCTAAGGTAGATTTTCTCTGTAATATGGCGTTGCCTTGGCTTGAAAATTGCTTGGTTTACAAATAATTGAGTTTGCAATCAAAAGTGTTTGACAAACTCATGCATCCATTCATGAGGTGCTCGTCTTGTGATGAACATGCCCAAGGCTATCTTCTCCGGAGCAATGGGATGGATTAGGTTTATAAGTTCAGGTACCATGGTTGCTTTATCCAAATCGACCTCAAGTTTCCAAATTGAGGTTTTAGTAAACACAAAGCAGGAAATTCGCTTTTTCTTTTTTTTTAAAGAAAACCTTTTTTTTTTTTTTTGAAGTTAAAATAGGTTTTTTTTTTTCCTTTTTTATTGTTTAAATTTAACACAAGTTATATTACATATTTTCATCATCAGATCAGTTTAGATTAATACATATAGGTATATAAGCTTGATCAAACAATTAAACATTAACCCTTC
>PVJA010005721.1:0-77305 GCA_004027025.1 Myocastor coypus
ATTGCAAAACCTTTGATTGTATATGTATCTGCTTCCTCTTAGTCCAAAGAGAAGTATATTCTTTCCTGTTTTTTCTTTCTTTCTTTCTTTCTTTTTTCTATGCAACATTAATAGGGAGGTGGGTCATGCCCACACACTGCACTCTATAGAATGATTGTGAGGACAATATGCAATATGTCAACTTTCAAAGAAAAAAAGGAGGAAAAGAAAAGAAAAAAAGTAATGTGGATTTAGAAAGGTTAATGTTTAGTTGTTTGATCAATCTTATATACCTATATGTATTAATCTAAACTGATCCGATGATGAAAATATGTAATATAACCATTGTTAAATTTAAACAATAAAAGAATTGGAAAAAAAATGCAATCTCTAGCCCTGAGCTCACCCACCCACAACAAACTCAGGAGATAGCAGCATATGAGAAATTAGAAGCCACACACCTGAAATCTCTACAATAATAGTAACTGAAGTAAAGAAACAACTGCAGAAGGATATAGAGTAAATAAGATCCGAAATAATCTCCCAGGTTTAAACAAAAATGAATGGAAAGTATAGTAAAAAATTACTAAGAATTTCTAAGGAAGATATTGATTAAAAACAGAGAATGGAAAACTGCTGGAAATCTTGAATGAGTGATATCAGAAAAAAAATAGAATGCACAAAACAGTTTTAAAGACATACACAGAAAATTCGAAACTCCATTAAAATATGACAAAACCATTTAAATCAACGTGAAGATAGACTTTCAGACTTTGAAGATACCATTATAGCTATTGATCAGGAAAGGAAAAATCTCTTAAAAACAATAAGGGTCCAAGCAACAGAAACAAAACACTGCCAAGATGAGTACCATATGACTAATTGTGTCAGCGAAAACCAAGGAGCCAGCACCAATGACATCAGAGGAATACGGGGATGACAGCAGCACACAGCTTCCCAAATATGGTGAAACAATTCGACATTCAGTTATGTGAGGCATATAGAACTTCTAATGCTATCAACCAATTTAAATACACTCCCAGGCATACAATAATCAAGATCCTAAGAATTAAGCACAAGAACAACGTACTAAAAGCTGTTAGAGAAAAGAAACAGATCACATTTAGAGAACAACTCGGACAATTCTTCACTCCATAATGAAGTATTCTGAGTGTTTCAAGAAAACAAATTCCAACCCAGACTGATATCCTTTGCAAAACTGTCTTTCAAAATTAGTGGAGAAACAAACTACTTCTGTGGCAAAGGTCAAGGAAAGAAATTCAACCCTACACGAAGTACTAAAGCATATTCTAGAAAGGGATCAAAATGAGCACAGCCACAAGAGAAACAACAGAAAAAAACTCACCTTACAAGGCAAACCATTAGAAACAGGAAAAGCAGAGAACTGGCAGCAGGAAAATCCTATGGCAAATGTAAGCCAATACTTACCAGTTATAACCACCAATGTAAATGGACTCAATTCACCAATTAAAAGATACAGATTGTCAGAGTAGATCAAGAAACAAAATCCAACAGCATACTTATACAGGAAACACATTTAACCAAAACAAAATCATAAGCTGTAATTCAAAGGATGGAAAACAATCCTACATGTTCCAGGAGCTCAGAGAAAAGCATGGGTAGCTATTCTGTCTGCAAACAATCCAAGCTTCAAATGAGGAATTATCAAACAAGGTAAAGAAGATCACTTCTTACTGGTGAGGGGAAAACTTCAAGAGGAAGAGAGAATAGTCATAAATTGTATGTACCAAATATGGGAGCAACTAATTATATAAGACTTAAGGACAAGAAGAATCCAGTAACTAATAAAAAAAAAAAAACTTAATATAGCTTTATCTCGAAATGATAGGTAAAGGAGACAAAAAAATTAGTACAGAGCAGAATGAAACCCTATCTTTGAACTAAGTGAGCACTTACAGAGTGCTCCACCCAACAATATCTCAGTACACATTCTTTTCAGCTGCACATGGGATGTTCTCTAAAGTAGACCACGTAATAGTCCATAGATCATACTAAGTAAATGCAAGGAAACCCAAACAGCTCATGAATGTTGTCTTCCCAGAGTACAGTGAACTAGAAATTAATGACAAAGACAACCAAGAAAACCCTTGAACATATGGAAATTAAATAACACCCTTCTCAGTACACAATGTTTTACAGATGAAATTAAACAAGAAATAAAACAATATCTACCAGCCAACAAAAATTTAAACACAACTTAACATAATTTGTGGGATGCAGTGAAAGCGGTTTTCAGAGGAAAATTTAAATCACTGAGCTCACACGTTAGGAAAACAGAACGAGAACAAATAAATACTCTGAGGCTGCACCACGACTTCTAGAAAAAGAAGAGCAGGCCAAGCCCAAAGTCCAAAGAAGGGAGGAAATTGTAAAGATTAGAATACAAATTAACACAGTGGAGACAAAGAAAGCAAGCCAAAGAAATGATGATTCAAAGAGCTGGTTCTTTGAAGAGTTAAATAAAATTGATAAACCTCTAGCCAATCTCATCAAAAAGAGAAAAGAAAACAACTCAAATCCAAGTAATGCGGAATGAAAATGGAGAAATTGCTACAGAACCTGTGGAAATTCAGAAGATTATCAACAGTCATTTTGAGAATGCTTACTCTCATAGAATAGAATACATGGAAAAAATAGATTCCTAAATAGGTACAAATTATAAAAATTGAATCAAGATATGAAGTGCAGTATAACTTAATATCAGCCAATGAAATTGAAGATGGAATCCAAAACTTACCAACAAGGAAAATCCCAGGTCTTGTTGGATTCACAGCTGAATTCTACTAAAAAATTTCAAAAGAGTTAACCATAATATTCAACATCTTCAGTGAAACTGAAAAAGAAGCAGTACTTCCAAAATTATTCCAAAACCAAATATGCCAAAACCAAAAACCCCATGACCATCTCAATAGACACAGAAAAGGCTTTCAACGAAGTTCAAAATTCATTCACCATCAAAGTCACACAGAAAATTGAAGTAGATGGACTCTAACTCAATTTGCCAAAGCCATATGTGACAGACCAAGAGCCAGTATCATTCTAAATGGAGGAAAACAGAAAGCTTTGACTCTAAGTGCAGGCACAAGACAAGAACATCCACTACCACCTCTCTTACTCAATATAGTGCTGAAAAAATTAGCCAGAGCCATTAGACAAGAGAGAGAGTTAACAATAATAAGAATAGACAAGAAAGAAGATAAACTACCATTTTTGCAGAAGATATGATACTGTACAAGGAAGACCCAAAAGCATTTGACCAGGAAGCTCTTAGGATTAATAAACAAATTCAATAGTATAGTAGGATACAAAGCCAAAAGCAAAAGTTCAATTACATTCCTCTACACAGATAACAAACTCACTGAAAGAGAAATTAGAGAAGCAATACATTTCACAATACCATCCAAAAAAAAATTAGATCTAAAAATCTAAAAAAGGAAGTAAAAGATCTATACAATGAAAATTATAATTCTTGGGGGAAAAAAGAGATCAAATAGGATTTCAGAAAAGGGAAGCTTAGTCCTTGCTCCTGGATAGAAAGAACTAGCATTGTGAAATTGGCCATATGCCCAAAACTGCATTCGATACAGATTGAATGCAATCTCTACCAAAATGCCATCAACATACCTCACAAATCTAGCAGAAATATTCCTAAAATTTGTTTAGAAGCAAAAAGACCTAAAATACTAAAGGCAATCCTGGCAACAACAGGAAGGCCAGAGACATTATCATCACTGATTTGAAATTATCCTACAAAGCTACTGTGATAAAATCAACATGGTGGTGGAAAAAGTGAACAGAACTGAGGATCGGTGGAACAGATTAAGAGATGCAGATCCAATCACAAACACATTTAGCCACTTTATCTTTGACAAAGGGGCTAAACACATTCACATTCAAGATAGCCTCTCCAACGAATGGTGTTGGGCATACTGGCTCTCCACATGCCAAAAATTAAACTAGACCAGTGTCTATTGCCATGCACTAAACTAAAATTCAATATGGATTAAAGATCTAAACATTAAAACAGAAATACTAAGTCTCCTGGATGAGAAAGTAGGTGGAAATCTTGAAGACATAGGGATAAGTAGAGAGTTCATGAACAAAAGTTAAACTGCATAGGAAATACTTGAAAGAATCAACAACTAGACCTTCCTCTTTTGAGAAGTTTCTGCATGTCAAAATAAATCACCCACATAGGGCCAGGGAGATAGCTCAATAGAATAAGCTCTTGCCTGGCAAGCACAAGGTCCTGAGTTCAATCCCCATACCAAAAAACAAAACAAAAAAACAGAAAATAAATCACCAACAGGGGCCAACGGGATGGCTCACCAGTCTAAAATGCCTGTTTAAGAAATCTTAGGCATCCGCAGGGACTGAGGTTTGATCCCCAGCAACACATGCTGCTCCAGACCCCTCCCCACCCCCCACCCAGGGCAGGCTGAGCCGGCCATATATATATATATATATATATATATATATATATATATATATATATATATATTATATGTGTGTGTGTGTGAAAACACCAACAGATTGAAAAGAAAACCTACAAATTGGGAAAAATATTAACCAACCATTGCTCAGACAAAAGACTTCTATCTAGAATATTTAAAGAAGTAAAACACTTCAAAAAACCCTATCCTAACATGGGCATCTGAAATGAAAAAGTATTTCTCATGGGAAGAAATATTAATGTCATACAAATACATGACAATATGTTGTGCAGCTATGATCATTTGAGAAAGTCAAATTCAAGCAACACTGAGATACCTTCTCACTGCAGAAAAAAATGGCTGTTAAAATAAATCAACTAATAACAAATGCTGGGGAAGGTGTAGGGGAAGAAGAAGCTTTTCCCACCATTAGTGGGAATGTAGAATGGTGCAGTCATTGTGAAAATTAGCATGGAAACTCCTCAAAAAACTAGAATTGGAGGTCCTATTCAACCCAGATATTCCCTTTCTGGGTGTTTTTCCAAAAGGACTGTAAATAACGTACCATTCATGATATATGGGCAACCATACCATGTTTATAGCACTACAATTTATCTTAGTTAAATCAAGAAAACAACCAAAATGCCCATCACCTGAAGAATTCACAAAAAAGATCTGATGTTTTTATATAGTGGAATATTACTCAGCCATAAAGAAAGACAAATGAGACCTTTATAGATAAATGGATGCAACTGGAGACTGTACTCATAGATAAAATAAATCAGCCCCACATGTGTAAATATTCTATTGTCTCCTTATTGTAAGAACTTTAAAGCATAAATAAAATCTGAAAGGTATAATAGATATAGCAAAATGGAAAGATACTGAATGTAAAGATTAAACAATGAAGATAAGAGAAAGGCAAAAAGATAGTCAAAAAGGAAGGGGGAAAAATATGCATATGTATATTATAGGACAGCTGAGATGACTGCAGTATGAGTTTCTAACAATTTTTTTAAATAGCAGTTACTGTTGAAGGTCTTTCACTCTGACCAACTCTGCACGCTAATGTCACACGTGCGGTCTGAGCATCGTCTACACTGAAGACGCAGGGTGCAGTGCAGAAACCACAGCCGAGCACTTCTCATCTTGTTCTTCCACACGTGCACCATTTCTAATACATCAGCAGTGATTATCATGCTCTTACAGGCCAGCCAGAGAGCTCAGCAGTCTCAAACCCCTGACTATGCAGAGCGCAGCAGCCAGGCTTGGGTCCCCTGCCATGGGTGTACTAAGACATCGATTGAAACTAGGTATGGTGGCACGTGCCTGTATTCCCAGCATTTGGGAGGCTGAAAACAGGAGAATCACTATGATTCCAGCCTATTTAGTGAGACCCTATAGACCCTGTAGACCCTGTCCTAAATACATGAAAAAAAAATATGATTTTTAAAATAAATTTTAAAAATAAAGTAAAAATTTCAAGAATAATTCATTGAGGGGTTGGGGAGATAGTTCTGTGGCACAAGTGCCTGTCTGGCAAGTGAAAGATTGTGAGTTTGAACCCTGGTCCTAAAAAAAAAAGGCTTATTGAAAGTAAGCATGGTTGTTCAATTATTTGTCCAATCTTGCAAACCTATACTGGTTAATCTGAACAACAGATTTGATGATAAAAATACATAATATAACAATCATAGTAGATTTGCTATTTTTGTCTTGAAAACATGTGCCATATGTATTGTAGCATTTCACTCTGTTTTTGTTTTTGTTTGGATATTTCTTTTTATTCTCCATTTTATTCTTTAAAAATAAAACTACTTTAAAATTTAAAAAATTCTTATCTCATCTATTTATATGCAATACTTAAAAGAAGTATCAATTTTCTCTATGTTCCCCATTTTTCTTTTTATTTTTCTACCTACCCCAAAAAATAAATGATCAAGGCATGCTTTACTATGAAGAATCACTAACTGGCCTAAAAGCCAAAAATTTTGATTAACAGAATATTAATTTATTATCTGGAATATATGTACATTAATAAAATTGATTAATGGCATCTTTCTAAAAATGCCATGTAGGGGCCGGGGAGATAGCTCAATAGAATAAGAGCTTGCCTGGCACAACGCTTACGTGAGAAGAGTTAGGGTCATTTTATTATTTATAAATGTATTTGGATGCACATAGAATATTGATCTTTTATTATTCTAAAATAAGAAACTGTGCATGGAAAGTTAAACACAAAAAACCCTTCTTTTTGTGGATTAAAAACAGCACTCTGCCATAAAGAAGGATAAATGTGAGACATTTTTAGCTAACTGGATGTATCTCAAGACCTTAATCTCAAGTGAATTACATCAAACACAGAAGGGAAGGGTGAATGGGGGGGTGGGAGATGGGCACCGAGAAGCGGGGGGGGGGGGGGGGGGTTGCAGAAATGGGAAGGAGACCGAGGGGAAGAGGGAGAGGGAAGGAAGGAGAAAGGAATGTAAGGAAAGAGAGAATGGCAGAAAGAATGAAGGAGTTTTATAATAAGGAAGGGCAGAAGGACTAAGGGGATGGGGGAAAAGAATTAAAATATGTGCAGATACAAATTTCTCTTCAACACTGATGTATGGCAAAGCTGTACCAATAAAAATAAATACGAAAATGTAGTTGAGAGCAGATGCAGGACATGGTACCAGATCAACTCATTCAGGGTACTGAAGAAAAGCTTTCTTAATGGTAAGCGAAGATACTTACAAACAGTATCACAGTGCGGGTAAGTATGTGAGAAGGCGGTGCTTCTCTGTAAGCAGCCAACAGAAAGGCATAGCTGTCTGTTAGCCCCGCTCAGCAAGCACGCATTCCTCAAGCTTTCTTGGGGGGGTGGGTGCTCTTTTATGGGTTGCCTGGCAGCGAGGTCAACCATTCTAATCTCTCAGACGTCTCCAAATGACCTCGTTAATTCTTCTGCTCCCATCAGTAAAATAAAACATCCCTCTTAACCACTGAATGTGATAGCAGCTACAGCTAAGTCCACATGGAGCAAAAACTTTCCGTTGCATCTCAAAACCAGTGAAACGATCATTTATCTGCAATGAACATTTGTGGTGAGCTGACAAACACAGGTCAAAGGTTTTGGGGGTTTTCTCCTGCAAGGGCTCAGAGTCCTCTCTAATGACTGATAATTGGAAACAGAGACCAGGCTATCACAGGCAGCGGGTGACAGAGACAAGCAGATTAATGCAGATACTGGGTCACAGACAGGAAAAGGTCAGGAGTCACAGGAATTAGCCATTATGCTGCTGCGACGAGACAGACATCAAACGCACGCAAGCTGCCTAATAGCTCCCTCCCTACCCTGCAAGCCACTCTTCCTTCTTTTGGTTACAATTTGGAGAGGATCTTGATGTCATTTTGATACATGATGACAAGGTAAAGTCACGTTACCCAATTAGGATTTGCGTAGGTTTATACATTTAAGGTTTTTTGTTTTCCTATATATCCCATATTTAGTGTGTTACAAGCTAACTTTGGAGAAGTTTAAGAATATTGTTCAGAGAAAGTAAGCTGAGTAGAAAAATTGTTCCATAAATTAAACAGCTGACAATGAATTTTGTTAAATTCATCCAGAATTTCTCTGCTGCATTGGAGGAAACGGGTTTAAGACAGTTGGTATAGATTAAAGGACTTGTGAAGTTCTGTAGCTAACCAGGTGAATAGCTTTTCTCAAATTTACAGCCTTAAATTTTAATTCAGTGAAACTTTAAAGAGTTCACCTGAGTTCAATGTTTGGTTCAATGTGGGTTTTTTTATTATATTTTTTGGTGCAATTTAAATATATACTACATAATGGTCACACTTACAGGGAATTTGTACCTGAACATAGTATATCCCAATCAGTGTTTATTTATTTTATTTATTTTGTAATGCATTTAGGACAAGGTCTACAGGATCTCACTACACAGATCAGACTTGTAGGGATCCTCCTGTTTTCAGCCTTCTAAGCACTGGGATTACAGGCGGGCTCCACCGCGCCCAGTCTCCGTCACTCTCTCAGCGCACCCCGGGGACTGGGCCAGCACGGCACACACGGTTGCTGCCCTCTGCCTAAGCAGGTGCTTTAGTCCACGGAGCTATTGAGTCTGCCCGAAGTCTGTGTTTTTGAAGAAGAGAAAGCTATGCATTTTTTCTGCCAAACGGATTCTACTCAGTGACACTTGGAAAGGATTCACAGGAAGCCGGGCTTGTACTCACCTATGTGTTAGGTTCCTAGAGGCAAACCTTTGGGCCTGCAAGCTTAAGAGCAGCGGCCCACCCGTGGGAACACACTTCATGCTAGCTGTAAGATGCACGTGTGCAAGCGCAGAAGCGGACAGGCAACCTCTGCCCTCAGGAAAGCCCTGCAGGTGCTGATGAAGACCCACGGGGGTTTCCAGAAATGGTGCTTTTACTTTCTGTAGCCCGGAACAGACTTCAAGCCGGGCAACAGCTCTTCCAGGGGCTCATCCTCCGCTTGCACCACACAGTGGGGGTTTGCTGTTCAGGCCTGACTGCTGTAGGCAGTTAAATTAGCTAGAAATATTATAGGCAGTCAGACAGGACCAGGCCCTCAAGGGCAATATGGAAGACAACAGACTATGCAGCTTTGCAAGAGACAGACACCCCTGCTGTGGGCCAGACTTTGAGACAAAAGGGTAAGGAAATGCAGGCGCCTACATCCTTAAGGAAACGCAAAGGTCGTTGGCTGCCATGCCCAGGCACAGGGGTGGGCACATGGGTGGGCGGGTGAGTGTTGCAGGAAGGACTCCGAAACAGGCTCTGCCTGCGTGCCTCCTGGTGCTGCGTTCCCACACTTGTCCCTGACTGGGTCCCAGCCAGCCCCCACCTTCCAGGCAGGAGAAGGAGAGTCCTTGCCTCCAAATCGCACCATCGCCACAAATGATAAAGCCATGTTGCTAAGTGCACTCATATTCGTGGAGCTTCTACCCAACTTTTAAACCTGATTATTAAGCAAGAGCAGGTACCAAAGACTGTTAGATAGCTGAGCACACATTACACCTTGAAATTTAAAATTGAAAGTTCATTTTAAAAAGGACTTTGAAGGAATCCATAAAAATGTTGTGATGCCTCCCAGAGTGCTAAGAGAAGTTGTCCCAGTCAGGAAGCAAATGTAAAGCGCTTTAAACAGAATCACCTTGTGCCAAATAGCTCTTGGAAGTAAAGTAGAAATCCATCTCAATTTGAAAGGCTGAATTGAAGTTTTCAAACGGGAGGAAAAAAAAAAAAAATAGACTATAAAACAACAGAATATAATTTTGAAAAGAAAAAACTTAAGTCTAGAATAAAAATACATAGTAGTTCTTACATGAGTTGAAGAACATCAATGGAAATTTAAAATAAATAATGAACTAGCTGATCTGAAATGTGAAATTCACCGTGAGTGCTGTGCGCTCTACTCAGTAGACACGCCTCCAGCGTAAGCTTATGATTCTGAAGGTCACCAGCACATGCTGGGAGAATGCAAAGGTAAACTATGAATTGCATATGTCTGAATTCGAAATCAAAATGTATTTAGTTTATGCTAAATCAGCATTCTAATCTAAAAGGTAAGATAATAATCCCTTCAGAGTTAGGAGGAAATTTATTCTTTAATCCAAATTATTCAACCAAGTTACCAAATATTAAGAATAACAGAACTATTTTCACGAATAGAAGATACTAAAATTTTAAATTCCAAAACACATCTCTCAGTAACTTCCTGAAGAACTTGCTTTATCAAATAAACAAAAGTAAATCAGAAAGAAGATGGAGATACGGGCGCAGGAAAAAGTTCAGCAAAAAAGGAAATCAAGATAATTTCCATAATTCTCATGAAAGTCAATGTTTGGATGCCAGCTGTGCTCCAAAGGCACAGCCACACAGGCAGTGTGACCTGACAGAAGAGGCTGGCATCACATCGTGCCATTTTGCCTCAGTGCCACTCTGAGCCTTGCAAAGCATAGCTGAGTGTGGGCTCTCCCTCTAGTTACGAGTAGCTTGCCTGACGTTTGTACAAAGTTCCTGTTCTCCTATCAAGGCCATACTGTTCAGCTTTCACGGTGCTACATGACTGTAATCCCAGCATGCTGGAGGTCTCAGACAGGAGGACCCACGTTCAAGTTCAGCCTGGTGAACTTAGTGTGACCCTGTGTTAAAATAATCAGCAGGCTCAGGGTACATCTCAGTGCAAAGGCTCTGAGTTCAATCTTTAGGAAGGAAGAAAGGAAGGAAGGAAAAAGAGAGAGGAGACGAGAGGAGAGGAGTTGAGAGGAGAGGAGAGGAGAGAAGAGGAGAGGAGAGGAGAGGAGAGGAGAGGAACGGAACAGAAAGGAAAGGAAAGGAAAGGAAAGGAAAGGAAGAGGGAAAGGACACCAGCAATCAGATGCTCAGTTTATCTTAAGAAAAGTGTCTTTCCATTGAAAAAAACTCTTGCCCCTTCCTGAGAGCCAGTGGACATAGACTCTGAGACAGAAAACTGACATCAGTTCATGAATTTATTTAGAGGAACTGTAAGTGCCCCACCATGCAGGAGTCCTGTCCAGTTCCCAGGGCACAGAGATTCTAAAAACTGACTTGAAATGAATGGAAATTTTACTAAGAGGTCCACATACCCAGCCCTCTGGAAGTGCTCACTTTAGCACCTTCTCTTAAATACTCGAGTCTGTCTTCCCGTCTTTTCAATACAAATATATTTTATATTTCTTTATATGTGAAACTTATCTGATGAAGCATATCTAACTGAAAAAGAATGAGTAATTTATCCAAGCTTCTATGTATCATATTATGTAATAAACTATGAAACGTAGATGGAAGTCCAGCTTTGTCCACCTGAGCAGCAATTTTGAAATATTTTTGAAGGATATTGTTATGGATTATGTGTAGGTGTCCCGGCAAAGCTTCATGCAGTCATGGGACTTCTGGAATTTATCATAGCTTACTGTAGGTGTGGGTGTCTCACCTGCCCTGGGCAGCTGATTTGCATTTCAATGTAAAGAAGAAAGAGAAGTTAGAGGCTTGGGCTGCAGAGCCGCTGCTCTTGCCTTCTCTGGCTCTTGCCCTTTGCCCACACTGTGAAAGTTTGCTCCCTGCCCTGTGCTACTGGACCTCGGATCCAGCTGAGTACTGACTGAAGCCTCCGGTAACTGGGAGCTAAATAAACCTTTCCTTCCTTCACTTTGGGTGTCAGGTATTCGTCCCAGCAATGAGACAAGAGTAAGACAGGAAATTTTCTTTAAAATTTTTATCTTTGTACAGTTTCCTAATATTTTGAATAGTTCCAAAGTTCCACTTTTTATTTCCAAAGTTCTACTTTTTAATTTTTTTCCTTGTAAACAGAATGATTTCACCTAGCTCACACACTGAACCCTTTTAAGATGCGCTCAGGCACTGACCACGGAGGGCAAGGTGTGCAGACGCTACCAAATGCAAGCGGCACTCTACGACCTTCAGAGCACGAACATCCCCAGGCTGCACCGCTTCTACTGCATTCTAAAAAAAAGAGCTCCCTCAAGTCCAGCCCAGGCTTCCCATTCACAGCTGTTGTTGACCTTCCTTCTTTTACCTTTCTATCTTATTGCTTCTGAAACTGAAGTTAAACCTGAAAATAGCTCCAAGAAGTTGTGTAAATACTCACTGAAAGGAGAGAGCAGACAATTGTAACGGAAATGGTTGAATAGACAAGGATATGGTTGAATAGACTCATTGTCTGAAAGAGAGACGAACTGGGTGCGAGAGATTCAGGTTAATGAAGTTCATTAGTAAGTACTACCTAAGAAACTCAACAACAAGAAACTTCAGAAGATGTAGGCAAGACACATGCCATGCAAGAGTAAGGCGAAGTCACACCCACACCGTGGATGATAGGCTGGAGAGCAGAGGCTGTGGGGTCTCCTTTCTCCTTGCTATCGTGCAGGTGAGCCCCCGTTGAGTCTCACGTTCAGAACCTCGGCGGGTATAAAGCTCAGATAGGTGGCGTGTAGTCTGCTAATGTCCACGGATCACTTACATGAATAACAATGGAGATCACAAAAATTACAACCAACATTCATGAGACGTTGGTTAAGTACCCACCGTCATGACCCGGGGCATGGAGTACAGCCAGAGAAGGAACAGCTGCCCCACTCACACTTGCTGAGACACCACTTCGGCAGAGGAAATTCAGCACGAAGGACAGAGCGACAGTTGCCCTGCTGCAAGCGCTGACTCTCTAAGGATAGAGGTTTGCTTCTAGAAGAAATGCAGACTGGGAAAAGCATTCTGAGATTAGCGCTAGTTATATTAAGCATTTTGCCATTGTGATTTGCCTTTGTCTTACTGACGTATAAGATGGTTCAGTTCCCTCTTCCGAACGAACTTCATAGAAGTAGGCTCTTCCCTTCCTTTCATTTGTAGTATAGTAGGGAAAATTTGATAAAATACCCTGGATATCATAAAATTATTTTTAATAGTATCTTGAAAATAAAATCACTATATAGGGGCCGGCAGGATGGCTCAGCGGTCTAAAGCACCTGCTTAGGAAAGCTTAGGCAACTGCAGGGACCGCAGTTCGATCCCCGGCACAACATGCTGCACCAGCCCTGCCCTCAGGGCAGGCTGAGCTGGCCATAAAAATAAATAAATAAAAACAAACAAAAGTTCTGAAACAAGAAAAAAAATCTTGTATAAAAAAAATAAAATCATTATATATGCATGAAGCTGTGTCAAATACTAACAAGAGAATTTCTTCGCATAAGACATCACCACAAACTAATTGCATACAGATTGTGAATCATTTTGTCACAAGTATTTTGTTTTTTTTTCTTGCGGGACTGGGATTTGAACTCATGACCTTGCGCTTGCCAGGCAGGCATTTGTGCCGTGGAGCCGTCTCTCTAGCCCTTGTTAAATATTTTCTAAGCACATGTAGAATTTCTTTATGTCAATTTAAATAGGCTCTTTGATGATTTTGATAAAAACATCATTGGAAATTTTTAAATCTTGAGTTGCACAATGAAGAAAAACTAACATGGATAGAGTGAAACTTCCTGAGAACTCATGCCTTTGGCTTCGGATGCACACACTCAGAAAAACTTGAAGCAATGACATTTTTTGCACCAAATACTGAGCGTCAAATAAACTCGAAATGTAAATCCAGCTTTACTGCTGTTTACTCAACGCCTGTTACACACAAAGTTTTCAGCTTGGAGTCAGGAGTGAGGATACTTTTGTTGTCAAGAGTACGCATCCTGGACAATACGGACAATACGTGTGCGCTTTGCCCCAGGCTGTGCAATACAGGGCTCAGACCACGACTGTACTTTCCCGTCTCCTTTTGTCTGAGGCCTGGATTCAGTTCAATCTCCAGTAACTGGTTTTTCCTTTCTGAAATGCCAGCTATAGCATTTATTGTGTTCAAGAGGAAAGCAACAGATAGAGCTGATTTGCCACGCTTGAAAATCATTTTATTGGCAAGGGACTAAGAAAGGAATTTTCCGTCAGAAACAATTTGAGGGGAAGAGTTACAAACACTATTCAATTTAAACTTGAAACTAAAGTGAGAGATGAATTTGAAGTTAAAAAGCACTAGTTTAGAACTAAAACAAAGGCATATAACCCATACCTCTGTTGGTATGTTTTTGTATGTTTTGATTAAACATATTGAAGTATTTTCTTTCTTAAATATGAAATGTGATTGCACCGCCAGATAAGTATTTCTCCAAGTGAAGTTTACGTGGATTAATTGTCTCAACCAAGCAAAATGAAAATTAACAAAGTGGTGTAATGAAAATGTACAGAACCTGTTAAAAAACATTGTGCAGTGCACGCTTATTTTAGTGACAGGTGGCATTCACAGAGAGCTCACCAGTGGTGCACCGTCTCACCAAACACCTTGTTGCTCTAAGTGTCAAATAATCTTACAAGTGAGTAGTACTGAATGCTCGCAGCAAAGCCGTGACGTGTGTGAACAGTAAGCACATCCTACAACCTGTGCATATATATAACAGTTCAGAAGGAGTGAAGTCCATTTCAAAGGCAAAATCTGACACAGGAATACTTTCTTGCCTCACCCGGAGAAACGTAGGTCTAGAAGCAGGTCTTGCGCTGCCCTGCAGTATGGGGTCAAGGCCCCTTGATGCGGCCCCTGTGCTGACCTGGGAGTGGGGCCTCCTTGCCTGCCCAGCGGCCCAGGCAGCAGGTGGGACCATTGCACAGGGCCAGCCATGGAAGGGGACTCGGGGCCCAGGGACCTCCATCCTCACCGCTGCACAAGGGCCGCAGCGGTGTCCTCTCTGTACTTCTGTGGTTTCGTGCAAAAGATCCGTGCTAGGAAAGCCTGGCCTGGCCTGGATACTCTACGGTTTGCAAACACTTCTGAACTCGAGCAATATGAAATTTCAAGCCCAGAGAAATAAGGGGAAGACTAAAATTAATTACAAACAAACTTCTTCCATTTTTCAGACAATATTGTGAAGGGTGGTGCTTTATTTTAGTATTGAAAGTATGGGAAGAACTGCTGAAAACTAATTTAAGTGAATTTTAAGATAAATTTTATATTGTTATAAAACTTAATTCATTTATACAGAGATGGTACAACAAGTTTTAAAATAATCTTTCATGTCCTTATAAAGTAGGTGAGAGAGAAAAGAGCGAGAGAGAATGGGGGTTTCCTTTATCCTAACCCAGTCCAGTCTTTATAGGGGTTTCCTGAAATGGCTGCATTGTGGAAGTGTTTCTGTTACTTCTCCAAGCTGTAAGATTTGTTATGGCCAAAGCACTGCCATGAACCGTCGCACTGATGCCCACATGGAGCATTATGAATGGTGAATCCCAGCGCGTGGCCCTTCTCTTTTTTTTTTTTTTTTTTTTTTTTTTTTTTTTTTTTTTTTTTTTTTTTTTTTTTTTTTTTTTTTTTTTTTTGTGGGACCAGGGTTCGAACTCACGACCTTGCACTTGCCCAGCAGGCACTTGTGCCTCGGAGCTATCTCCCCAGCCCCCAAGTGGCCCTTCTTTTTTTATTCTGTGTTTTGTAATTTTACTCCCAGTTCCAAAACATCTTGGCATACAGGTATACAGAAAGCGCAGTGACAATCTTTTGATTCTAAAGAATTGATTTAATTCCTCATTGACTGTGCTGGAACTTTTGAACAGCCTATTAGTGCACGTACTTAAACTCACCTCAGAAGTCAAGTACCAGCACCTAACACAGCATGTTTAAGTCCCTTCCCTGCCCGTGCCCTCCCTCCCTCCCTCTGTCCCTCTGTCCCTCCGTCCCTCCCTCCCTCTGTCCCTCTGTCCCTCCGTCCCTCCCTCCCTCCCTCCCTCAGACTCTGAATCTCCCTTCCTCATTTACATTCCCATTCTGTTCTTATCAACTTTATACTCACTGAGATTTTTAGGGGAAGAAGAAGTAAGAATTAATATATCCATGTACAGGAACAGAAAAACCTCAGTGAATGTACTGGAATATTCTGACAACAACAGCAAAAAGAGTAAAAGGACAAGGGACAGGAGCCACTACAGGAGCCACTACAGCCCATCCACATCAAATCAAACAAAACAAAGCATCTGAAACACACGCAGGCTCACAGGCCGAGGCCTCCTTCATATGGGAAAACTGGGGCTGAAATCTGTGCCCACAAATAGAGTGTGTCCCGTGGTAAATCCCCCTACAGTGACTCACCAAAGGCCAGGGTATGCAACGGGCACTGGACCTGTGCACAGACCTCTGACCAAATGCAGATGCAGGGCTCTTATGAATAATGAATGCTACAGTACCTAGTACATAATCTAAAGACTAATCTAGTCAAAGTCTTTCTGAAAGCCTGGTTTTCAGTGTTTCCTGAACTCAGTTGCTGAGTCCCAGGCCTGTATGTGTTAGGCTGCCTAAGATTCGCTCCCCCAAACTCTCCAGGATAACTTCAGTATTACTCCTCACTCCTGCCAACAAAGCACAGAGAACGCTTCTGTACAGACAACTGCTGGTGTGGGAACACCCTCAGCCCTCAACTCACCTGCTTTACTATTCTCGTCGGTGACATTTCCCTGTGGCTTTCCCTGAACACCTTTTCATGTTTTGCCAGTCACATATATTTTGCAGTTTCTGTTCAGTCACCTGACCATGTAACATGGAGCTGGTTACATTACTGTCCAAGCCTTTGCTCGGGTACACAGCCTGGTCATGCTGCATGTGAGGCTATACTTAGGAAAGTCCTTGCTGTTTCACAGGGACACTTGTGCGTGTGCATCTGGGTGTGTGCACATACTTGCTTCTGGAGGCTTTGTGTGGCGATGAGGAAGTTTTGGAGACAAGGTCTCACAGCATAGTGCAAGCTGGCATTGAATTCACTTTCTCGCCCAGGCATACTCTTGGTAGCTCAGTTATTCTCATGTAGACGTAGATTGTGCTAGGCTGTGGCCAGCCTTAGCTTCATCTTCCCGCAGAGATGGCCTGCCTTGCCTCCGCACTGTTTAAATTCTTTTGTCTACTTGTTTATTCAGTGTGAGCATAAAAGTCTCACATGTACTTTGGGAAGTTTCTTCTGATGCTCTGGTAAACAGTACTTCTCAAGTTCACTTTTGAGTGTTTCGATGCCAGAGCAAAGAAATGAGACACTCGTGTCCGTTTAGGGTTCCACCGCCACAGAGAATTCAGCATTTCTTCTAGATTGTGTAATTTTAGGAATTTGCCCATAGTAATTCTGCCTCCTAATAAAGAGCATTTTACTTCTTTTCAAATATTTTTGGCTCTTCTGTCTAGGACCTTGTACACAACGTGAAGTAGACACAGCGAACACTGTGATGTTTATCTGAGAGGAAAGCCACCCACTATTTCATCTTCTGGTACAATGTTAGCTGTGATCTTGTGTAGATGTCTTCACCATGCTGAAGTATTTGCCTCCTGCCTTGGAAATTTTCTCCCAGAGTTTCTTACTGTGCAGGTTTCTTTGCTTTGAACAGGATACTTTCATTCATCAAAAATACATCTGTATTGCTTCTTGCTATATTTTGATGTAAAATTCCAGATTGAAAGTCATTCATCACTTTACAGGTATTGCTCCTTTGCCATCTGCTTTCCATTGTGTCAGATGAAGGTCCCCCCTGCTCCACGTCACTGCTTGCTGACTCTGGGGTCTCCCCGCCCCGTGCCCTGGCGGCCTCATTCTCCTCCATCCGTGCTTGTCAACACTTGAGCGTGATGTGACGAGGTGCTTCTTGCTTGGGTTTCATTCAGTTTCTTGGATCTTTAGGTTGATATTTTTCACTGAATATTCAGTCATTTTTTTCAAACAAATTTTTTCTATTAGTTTATTTTCTTTCCCTCAAAACTATTTTAAAATGATCTTTAATACACTTGATAGGTTTCCAAGGGTTACTGGAGCTATGTTTATTCCCAAAATTTTCTTTTATTCTCTTGTGTGTATTGGAGAAGTTTGTGTTCAAAGATATTGACCAGTGGTCCACCTTCCACTTGGTTATTTTCTATGTTGCATTAGTTTGTGAGAGCTGCCATAACAGAATACCATGCAAAGGTTCGCATAACCCATAGAGATTTAATCTTGCCTGTTCTGGCAGCTAGCATTGTCAAAGATTCCGTGAGCTTTGTCTCTGTTTGGTTCTCTGTGTTGAAGCCCCTTCCCGGCTTGCGGGTCACCAGCATCTTGCTACCTGAGTGCAAGGCTGTTCCTCTGCCTGATAGGGGAGTCTCTACAAAGACCTCAGCTTCTTGACATAGGACCCATCCTAGAGCACTCATGTTCACTTAATCATATATTTTAAAGGTTCTGAGTTTAAGGCTTCTGGGTACGAACTGAGAAGCAGCAGCAGTCAGCACACAAGATGCGTAGATAAAAAGATTTCCATCCCTGAAAGCCTTTTTAAACTTTGAAATCCTTCTCTGCTCATCTAAGCCTAGCTTTGGAGTAAGTTCCTTCTGACTGCCTTTTTTCCCAGTACCAGGTCTGGAACTCTGAACCTTGTACTTGCCAGGCAGGCTCTTATGCGGCTGAGCTATACCCCCAGACCTCTTGTGATTGCTTTGAATCAGACTTTGAACCACGTTCCCTTTTATTTGGAGAGCAAAGTGATACATTATAAGAATCCCTATATCTTCATTCTCTAAAAGCTGGTGAGGTCTGCTCTTTGTTTTTGCTTTTCCAGAGCTGAATGTCTGGAAACCCGACTACACTGCCAGGACGCACTGTGAAGTGTCTTAGGTGGACTCCTGCGGCCATCTTTTCCCATGCTCCTACTTTAGGGGTGTTTACACTTAGGATACAGCTTTTGTGGGGTCCTAATGCAGGGTCCAAAACTTCAGCAGTCTGCTCCAGTTGGGCTAGGGAGCCTGTGTGTCCTGGGAAGTGGCCGCTGGCACAACAGCCACGCAGGCAGTAGCTGCCACGCCTTTGCCTCACAGGACGGAGCTCAGTGTTCCCACACAGTACCCTCGCCTCCGCTGCCTTTGCCTTACAAGCTGTGGCTGGTCCAGACTCATGCCTGTCACTGCCTCCGCCACCCACTGGCTGCTGCTCCTGCCGAGATCCTGCTTCTCTGTGCGGCAAAGGGAAGTTCACTTCGCATGAGGCCACGGCCTTGGAGACCACAGGCCTGCAGTGGCCATGAAAGTAGCCTGATTCTATTCCAGGTTTCAGAAGCTTTTGCTTGTTGTGTTTCATGATAACACTGGAAATATATCTAAAGTCTAAAGTGTACCATTCTACGATGATACAAATAGTATTTATATATTGCTTAAATATCTGTTAAAATAATTTATGTCTCTACTATTTTCTTCATTCAAGTACTTTTTCTTTGCTGTAGTATTGAAAAGAGCCTCCATGCCTGCACCAAATGCAGCCTGCTAAGAATACATGCCAGCCCTCTCTTCCTAGCCGCTTGTGCAGATTCTTGCAAAGTGAAAGGCTAACAAGCTGGCGGAGCCTCCTGTCTGTGTCTGCCACAGGCATAGCATGTTCTTAAAGCGGTTTGCATGTCTGTGTTACACAACGTGGAAATGTTTCTGCCTTCTCTTCAGTAAACTAAACAGGACATACAATTTACAGAACTGTTGTAAATAATTAGCTCTTAAAGGAGATTGACCATGAGGTTGTTTAGCACAATCATGAAAGTTTAAGAGGCCTTCACATATTTAAGCATTTTATAAACTTCTAAATCAATATACTTCTGGCATGAAAAATATAACCAGTAAAGATTGATAGTACAAGATCGTAGGGATGTTTGCAACTAAATCTTAAATATCTGAATGTCTTCACCACTTAATCACACTCATCATAATGAGAGTTCCCCCACAGAATTCAGAGTTGACGTTGTTTCCTTCACTAACCTAATTCCTAGAAGCTTGACTTCACATGGATTAGACAGCCTCTATTTCTGAAGAGCTCGAAGGTTTTCTGCAAGCACCATCTCTTAAGAACAAACACAAATAAGCTACAATCATATTTTCTTAAGAGGCATTTAGTAGGGCCAAGGAGATAGCTCAGTGGCTTAAGCAACAACCTGGCAAGCTCTAGGTTCTGAGTTCAAACCCCAGTATCAAAACTAAATAAATTTAATTTAATTTAAAAATAAAATTAAAAAGTATATAGTTGCCTGGGGAGATAGCTCAGTAGAGTAAGCGTTTGCCTGGCAAGCTCAAGGGCCTGAGTTCAATCCCCGGTGCCACCAAAAAAAAAAAAAAAAAAGTATATAGTAAAGCGACTTGTGACCTAAATATAATTTTAGAAAATTGATTGATGCAGTATATAGTATTTGTTTTATTTTCTATTTTGTTGGAATAACTGAAAAATAGAAATAAACACTAGGCCAGTTTTTACTTTGGAACAATTTTTGTTCTCATAATAACTTAAAGATTAAGTACTTAATGATGTAAAGATCTATGTTAATAAAATGTAAGAACTACAATTCCCATTTTATAGTGGAGTTAGGTTGGAAGAAAAAAATAGAAGCCGGGCGTGGTGGTACACGCCTGTAATCCCAACACTTAGGAGGCTGAGGCAGGAGGAACGGTATGGATTCGAGACCAGACTGGGCTACAAAAGTGAGCTCAAGGCCAGCTTCAACTGCATAATGAGACCCTGTCTCAAAAAGACAAAAAAGAAAGAAAGAAAGAAAGAAAGAAAGAAAGAAAGAAAGAAAGAAAGAAAGAAATGGAGATAATAAGCTTTTTTTCTGGTATGTTGGTGTATATACAGAATCTTTGACATGGAGTGCTCACTTAATAAACGTGTAGAATAAACTAACAAGAGCCACACTTAATTCAGAGGGTAATTACAAGTTTGTCTGGCTCTAAAATCTGTACTCTTGAGATCCTACCTTGCATAAAAATAGTCAATTTTTTTTGCTAATTTTAAAATTCAAATTGACATTTTTGTATAAACAAAAAGGAATTATGTTTAAATTTTAATTGAAGAATAGTACTGATTTCTCATGAAAACTCAAGTTTGGCCCCATTCACATCTTTATTGACGCATATAAAAAGACAAATAATTAATTGAGAAGTTTTTGTAGTAACATGTATTTATGTTGCAGGAATTTGTAAAGAACGCTCTGTCCACCTCTGGCTAATAGATCGGATCACTTGTTGCAACCCAGTGACCTGTCTTCTAGGTTAAACCACTTCCCCTGAGAAGACTGTGAGCTCAGAGCACAAAGCGTGGGCAGGAAGCAGTCCTTTGGGCAGTGTTCTTTCAGCAGCACTATGTCACCATGCTTATTAGTCGCATTTTGAACTGGATTGTCAAATGAAGGCACTGTCACTTTTCCTACGACTTTGATCTAAAAACAGCAAGCTCTTTAAAACTCCACACTGAAACCTGTCAAAGGAGAGATGTTGGAGACGGAAGCAATAGGAAGCGTTAAAACTACGGCGCATCATGCAAGTGCCGCTTTGCAGGGTTAGTAGGTTGCTGATTCTTCACTCATTTGAGTACGACTTGTTTTAAATAATTCTCACTTTACAACAGACTTGTTCTTTCAGAGTTATTTTATTAGCAGATTTCATTGAAGACTAAATTAGCTCACAGCAGATCATTAAAATTCAATGTGTATTTAATAAATGTAATGATAGTGCTTTATTATTATGATTAATTATTACTATTATTGTATTTTATAAAAAGGTCTAGAAAAAGGTCTCAGGGTTTCACTACTAGATTGGACTCCTAGTGATCCACCTGTTTACGGCCTCCCAAGAGCTGGGATTACAGGTGCATGCCGCCATGCTCAGGCGCAATTGCTGTCTCAGCGCACCCTGGGGGTGAGGCCAGCACAGGCCCTGAGATCAAACATCAGGCCTCTGTGCCTGCTTGCAGGCCCTTTAATCCACTGAGCTATTTGGCTGGCCCAGTGCTTTGTTAAAATATGTATCATTTATGTGCTCTTTAGGAGATTTGTTTGCTTGACCTTTAAAAGCTCATGAGTAGGAAGCATAACTCTGGCCACAAGTACTCTTGAAATTACAGAAAGATGCTTATGATCTCATGCACATAAAACACCCAAGCTAACCTAAGAAAAAGTAACAATGCCATGGAACAGCAACCAAAATATTTTTCTAAAAAACTCAGCTATCTAGCTAAAAATGTACAGTTTGAAATGTTGAGTTTGACACACATAATTCATTTTAAATTTATTTCGAAAGCAAAGAAACAATACCTTGTAAAAATCATATAGCTTCAGTTTAATTCACCATGTATATGACTGTCAATTATATTTATTATTTCCTATACACATGAAAACCCAAAAAGAAATGCTATTCTGAAAGTTATTTGAAACATACTAAAATTTGAAATCCTCCAGAGAATATTCACCAAATTTTATGGCTAATATCTCCACACTGCACATGTATATAATAAGAAACAGAGCTGTCATATTTACTTCAATGGACACTTATAACAAGGTTTATTTTGTGCCAAGAATTTGAATTTCACAGCAAACCATATCCACTGAGACAATGAAAACTAAGCATGGAACGTTATGCATTAATCCAAGATCTGACTCTCCCATAAAAGTTACTTGACATCTGTAGGTAAACAACTCATTCTGGAGCAAATTTACCTGAAGCCTGGATTGAGCTTGTGCCATTTAAATCCTTAAAACACAATCATGATCTGGATGGTCTAAAGTGAAGACATAATCAGAAAGTGGGGGGATTGCTATGGACTGAGCGAATATGCACACCTTACCTGCTCTGAAGCTGTCTCCTCTGAGCCGAGGAGATAATTTATCATGAATATCAGTGATGACAGGAGCGTTGTGCCATCACGTTAAGGTCACTTTCATTTCCACTATAGTTGGCCTAATTAAAACATGAGGTTTTACTAGTGCAACACCATGCCAGAAAGTCTTTTGTGGAAATAAGGAAACAAAATGGGTTTCCTGCCACTGAAGTAGAAATGACAGCTGTTTCTGCCGTAACATGGAGCCTGTGCCACAAACTCTCTAGATTCAGTTTATCAAATCTTCCTGCGTCTGTTTTAAAGCAGCTGTTTTAATCTATTCTCATATTTTGTAGAAGGTATTTGGGAACAAAAACATTACATTCAATCCATTTTCTTTTTCTGGCCCTGCCTTCCCTCCTGTCTTCTTTCTAAGGAAAAAAAAAAAAAAAAAAACCTCAGAGGCAAAAAATGGTATCCTTTAGAGAGCATTTTGAAATTTTGAGACTCTGGAATTTTCTAGAAGAGCAAGGATACCTTGGCATGGTCCAACAGACTAAATTCCAGGGATGCGAATGACTCACACTTTAGCACCTACTAACAAAACACTTACCTGAAAATGTAAGTAGGCCCGTGAAAGCGCAACATAAAAATAGATGTGTAAGTAAAGATACTGTCTTAAAATCGTTGTTTGTTGACTGCTCTGTGTCTAACTAGTGTATAATTAACAACTATATGACGTGACATTTTCGTTTGTTGTAAGTAGTTTGTTTCGGATTGGTTATAGCTG
Organism: Myocastor coypus; assembly: GCA_004027025.1. Lineage (NCBI taxonomy): Eukaryota > Metazoa > Chordata > Mammalia > Rodentia > Myocastoridae > Myocastor > Myocastor coypus. The sequence continues at coordinate 23,409 of PVJA010005721.1, forward strand.
TTCAAAGGGGTCCTGACTACATCCTTAGAGAGATGCCACTTCATTGGGCCAGGAGACATGGCAGCCTGGAGATGCCCAGTAACGTGGCTGGAAGGACAGTTTCAGGCCTGCCGCCCTCCCTCATCTTCTCTGGCTTGCTAGCAAGTCACTGTTCTCATCTCTGGAGCCTTCCACAGCCGGCCTTGCACTCCCACGCACATTCTCACCACTCTCGTCTTCATCTTTTCCTGATTTATTTTCTCACAAAGTTTTGCACTAAGTTGTATATTCAGAACTCTTCAATGTCTGCGCTTCTGGTACTTGTTTTACTCTTAAATAATAACCTTGATTATTTATGAGGTTCAGTGTAAAGTTTTCACATACATAGTGTAGTAATAAAATCAGAGTACTTAGCATATCACCTCAGATTTGAAGTTTACATAAAAAGCAGTCAAATCTTTGTTGCATAACATATCTTTTTGGATACTGACAAATAAAGTATCAGGGCCAGCCAGACAATTTAGGGGATTAAAGTACCTGCTTAGGTAGAAGTAGGAGCAGGGTTTGAGTCCTTGTGTGCTGCACTGGTCCTATCCCCAGGGCACACTAAGACAGAGCCCGAGACTAGCTGTGGTGGCACGCTCCTGTAATCCTACAGCTTGGAAGGCTGAAAACAAAAGTACCACTGTGAATGCAATCCGTGTAGTGAGACCCTGTAGAGCCTGGGCTAAGTACATACATACATAAATAAATGATAAAGTATCAGTGGTGGATCTCAGCATTCTGAAAATGAAAACTGCACTTAAGCTTGCAAAATAATCCGAGGTGATTCTCACGACTCCCCTCTTTCCCCTAGAGATCACTAACATCCTTAGTATGACCACTTCTAACTTTACCTCTGTTGATTTTCTTAAGAAGGGTTAAATGCTGCTAACATATGCAATTAGACTCTCAAACTATTCCTTTAGAAAACAGATTTTTCATGACGCATATCTGCTTTCTTAGTCAAAAGTACTAGTGTAGCCTCAGTTGCATTTATTCTTTCCTGGCTGAGGTCAAAAGTTTCTACTTTCAACCAGAATGGTTCTTTGTGTATATTTCTGTAACACTGCTTGTAAAATGTTCTGTTTGTTGTTCTGTTTCCTGGAAGACCACCCTAATGTAAGAATAAATATCCTGCAAAAATTCAGCTGACCCCAAGTTTCTGGTTGACCAACTGCTGTCACGTTGGTGTAATCATTCAGCAGCCAAAAGAATGCAGATGCCTAAACAAAAACACGACTCTGCCTCCTGGCCACTCCGTTCTGCTTCCCATCTCTTCTCCTTTAGGAGCAGAGCGTAGAGTGGAGCTGAGCAGGACAGTGCCGCTACCGGAGGACGTTCCTGGACTCTGCATGTGCCCAGGCTGTGTCTATGCGCAGTGACGTAAATTTAGCTACTAGGCAATGTTGTCACTCCAAAGAGGATAAAACAAATCCGTGTTTACCTCGCTTGCTTCTGTATCACAGGATTAAAACTGGTGCATGTACTTGGAGCTTGACTGAGGAGTTGGGACTGAGTCTGTGGCTGGTGTGACCACTGCGGGATTTGTCGCAAGTAGACGTTATTTCTTCGTTCATTTTCCGCAGGACGTCCAGTCTCGGCTGGAAAGTGTTGGTTCTCAACATGACTCGGCCCTAAACACAGGCTTCCCAGCTGTGCTCTCATTGTAGTTTTACTTCTTTCCTATTCTATGTATCCGATATAGGATCTCTTAGCAGTCCTTCTGTTTTCAGCCTGCGCAGCTCTGGGATTACAAGTGTGCGCCATCACGCCAGCTCCTGGTGGCCAGCTCGGCCTGCGTGGGGGTGAGGCAGGTGCAGCATGTGGTGCCTTCTTCCCTATCTGGAAGTTCACCTAGTCCTAGTGTGGTCTCCTCTACGCCCTCGCAAAGAAATCACACAGTTGCTGTTGGGATATTTCGGTAACAACAGATGCGCAGCACCTGCAGTCACTCGCCTGCTCTTTGGCTATCTGGGACCGTCCCCACACACATCCTCCACTGGAGCCCCACTGCAAGCATCACTAGCTTAGCTGTATTCAAAATCATCTAGCCATGTATTTATGCAAAAGCTATCTAAACCTTTGAGGAAAGCAGCCCTCTTTTCCACATTTCCCCTTTCCTACCTAAGTTAAATCATTTGTCATTTCTTCCTACAGTAAATATTTACCAAGAGCCTACACTGTATCAGCAAACTGCTGACCACACTGCTGGCAACCAGGCTGTAGAATGAACAAAAGGGGCGGAAACCCTAGTTTTCATGAAATTCATATTTCATCGGTAAATGCTGTAATTATAAGAACTAAGGATGTCCAAGAACGTATGCAGTGCCAGGTGTCGGTACGCGGCTTCTTCTGTGTGTGTGTGCACCCGTTACGTGTCTCCGTGTCAGAGAAGGAGCGGGCCAGCCACGTGAGTACTGCTGTAGAGAAGAGGACCCAGGAAGTGCCCCGGGGAAGTGACAGCTCAGGGAAGGAAGAGTGAATGAAATCCATGGTTTAGAAAAGAATATTTAGGCAGAATGAGGGGCGGGTGCCAAAGCCCTGCAGGAGAAGCAGGCTGGGCTTGTGAAAGGCACAGAGAGCTGAGTGATCTGCAAGGGGGTTAGGAAGACGCACAGCAGAGCTCCCAGGCACGAACTCAGGTGGGGCTTGGACAGCCAGGAGCTCGGGGATTTGCTCCAGACCACTCTCGGGCCTCCTGTGTATTTGATGAAATTTCTCCACTTATCTCTTAAATCACAAAGGCCACAAGAAACTGACAATCCCATACACCTTTGCTAGACAAGTACTGTTAGCACCCTAAACCGATAGCTGTTTTCTCAATAAATACTGCAAAATAAACATTATGAATTGATCAAGGCGTGGCTCCCCTTACGTTCTAAGCACGCACCTTCTGTGCAAGATGCCACTGCGTGCGGGGCGTGGCGCCTTCCTCTCACCCTCCTGTCCTGTGATCACACAGCCTTGCTCCCCAGTGCTGCGCTGCTGCTTCCGTGGTAGCATGGGGCGACAGCGTGGGGTGGATTGCGACGGTATGCACTTTGGTGGGGAGATTACTGAGTGTATTCTGCTGATTATTAACTACTTTTATTGCTAAATGAAATGTTATGTTTCTGCTGAGATTCAAGAAAAGTCCCATTAATAGCTTAAGCTGTTGGCCTGGCGGGATGGCTCAGTGGTCTAAAGCACCTACTTGGGTGGCTTCAGGGACCACGGTTCGATCCCCAGCACCACATGCTGCGCCAGCCCTGCCCTCTGGGTGGACTAAGCCGGCCATAAAAATGAGTGAATAAACAAAGGTTCTGAAACAAGAAATAAATTTAAAAAAAATAAAATTCTTAAAAAAAAAAAAATAGCTTAAGCTGTTGAAAGTGTGTGTGCACGTGTGTGTATGTGTGTGTGTCTACAGAAAGATAATATTTTACATCTGTTTTTCCATGCAAGAAATGATCAGTCTTGTACTTATACATTTTATTGGTATGAAATTTTAGTTGTGAAAGCCTTATCATGTTTTTATTAAGGTCACAAGTCAAAGGTTTTCAAATTTTTGTGCTGGTATTTGCTTTTGCTTCTATTTTGAATGTACCTATTTCACATAGTTTCTAAATGATTGTGGCTTAAATGCACTTAATTTCACTTTTATTTTTAATCTTATTTATTTCTATTGTATTTTAGCAACTTTTCAGTTTACCTTTAAAGTATACAGTATCAGGGCAGGAGAGATGGCTCAATGGTCTAAAGCACCTGCTTAGGCAAGCTTAGGCAATCGCAGAGACCGGGGTTCAATCCCGGGCACCACATGCTGCTCCAGCCCCACCCCCAGGGCAGGCTGAGCCGGCCACAATATAAAAAACGATAATAATAAATAAAGTATACAGTACCAGCAGCAGTGTAGACTTGGTAATTTAAACCATCTTTCCACACTGTGATGCACACATTAGTTACTGTGACATTCAGCACAATTGTCCTGCACTCATGGCTGTGTCATTTCTTTTGTCTTTTCAACTTTGTATCAGATACATTTAATTCTTAAAACATTTCCTCTTAATTTATGATCGATATTAAATGGTATATAAGTACAATATCTGATCCTGTGGTTTTCTCTGTGCTTCTTTTCTTTCACACACAGATCTACAAGAGCCAGTTTTGAGCTGTACTGCACACAGTAAGCTTCGATTAAGATCACTGCACACCAAAGGTTGGTGGAAGAGTAAGCCGTGGTGGACCCAGTACTGAGAGATTCGTTTTCCACAGAGAACTTAGACCCAACTATAAGTCATGCTGCTTTATGTTATCACTAAGCATTGGCAATTCTAAACAGTGTCAGTGATAAATACTCCTCCCAGAAGAAATTTTGTGCTCATCAAAATACAAAAAATTAGGTTTCTGAGATGGCTCAGCAGACTAAGTGCCTGCTTGGGTAAGTGCAGGGACCAGGGTTCGATACCTGGTCCTACATGCCATGCCGGCCCCATCCCCGGAGTGCAGTGAGCTAGCGATCAAATCTGAGCAGAGTGGCACATGCCTGTAATCCCAGCTCTGGGGAGGCTGAAAGCCAGAGGGTCGCTACAAGTCCAAGCTGCCTAGTGAGACCCGCTACCAAACACATACATGGAAAAGAATTGAAAAAAAAATGCTGTTGTATAATAGCATAATGTATACAAGCCTCTAGTTAGTACACTTAAATTATTTCTCTAATAAATATTATATTCCATGAAAGTTATTGTGAAGAATAGCTACTAATATGGCCAAGCCAAACACACATGGGATGATCAAGAAGTTAAACACAGTAATATTTTTCCTTCTAATCAGTGTGCTACCATTGTTCACATCTGATCTGCTTCATCAGAGGAATGTAAACTACCACACAACGTACAGACACAAGTAGAACCCTGTGGAAGATGAAAATCCCCTAAACAATAGTCAGTTTCAGAAGGTTTTTGCCAAACATAAAAGAATATTGATATGGGCTGTTTCAGAGACAATTTCAGAGAAAAATTTTTAAATGTGAAAAGTATGGGGTACTTGCTGGCCAGGGCAGGCGGGAACCCAGCAACCCACCAAGGCACCAGCAGGGGACACATGCTGGGCAGGTGGGACGAGTGCAGTGGGCAAGTCTGAAGCCGCAGCGAGCCTACGAGTCAGGAGTTGTGCAGTAGGTGAGTCAGCGCCGTGCACCAGCATGCAGACTCTGGAAGCAGGCGAGCGGGCTGCCCGTGATATAAAAGAGCCCTGCAGAGCTCCAACAAGAGAAGATCAGCACCCTATCACACACACACACACACACACACACACACACACACACACACACACATACACACACGGAGATCAGCCCCAAATCCAGCATGAGTCCCACTACAAGCTTGCTGAGGGCACAGCACATTGCCAGGACTGGGCATGGACACAAACACAGAACTGTGGGCCCCAGAGGAATTTTACACTTTCAAGTTTTGTGTTTGTTTGATTTATTTGCCATTTTCTGTCTGGCTGGGGATTTTATTGTTTTGTTTTTTTTAAATTATTTTTGTTATTTCTCTTTGGTTTCATGACTTGGGTTTCTTATCTTTCTTTTTGTTTTCTTCCACTCTTCTTTCTTTCCTCACTGCATGATACTTTCATGTGAAAAATCATCATTGCTCTCTTTCTGCCTTACCTCACTTACTTTACTTTCTGTTCCTTATTTTCCTTCCTGCATCCCCAGTTTCTCAAAACTTGAGTGATCATTCAAGTCTCCCAAACTTAATCCTAAATTTGCCCCCCAGCCTTTCCTACGATACTTTACCTCATTTATCACTTCAGTCTGTCCCCTACCCTTCTCACACCCCAATCTACTTCCTGCCAAAGCCTAATGTCACTCAACTAGGGAAAATTCAAGGTGCACTAATTCCGAGTGTATGTTGGATTTTTTATAAAATTGTGTAACTTGGTGAAAGGTATCAGATTAGCAGTTACCATGGTTTGTCAGAACTCAGGCTATGCCTGAGACTGTTGTTATTGCTAACTGCACCGCACCAGGTGGGCTTCAAGCCTGTCATAGTGTTTCGTTTCTCTCCCTCGTGTGACAACACTGCCACAAGCATCATCATGGCCCAATAACAAGTGACTGCATGCTTAGGCGAACAGATAGTAATTTCTTATCATCAGTACACTGGGAGAGCAGGTCCTTGGGATAGACACAAAGACTAAGGCCCGCCTACATATAGGAGGCATCCCTGACCGACATTGCAATGGGAAACACAGTACAGGGATAAAGCGGCGACCACAAGAACTCTACAAGTGTCAACAGAGAAAACAAAATAAAACCAAAAGAAAGTGACAAGACACCAAAGCAAAATTCAACCCAAGAACCCCAGCCCACCCAGAGCAAGTTGAGAGCACAATGAGGTTGAGGGAACTGGAAGCCGACACTGGAAACTTTCTGAAATGCTAGCAACAGAAATGAAGAAACAATTTCTAAGGTACAAATAGAAATGATGATCAAAATGAAAGACAATAAGCAGAAACAGATTTTCAGAAAAATGGGAGCTCAGGACAGTGATGGAAACCATAAAGACTGAACATAGGAAAGAAACAGAATCCATGAAACAGATCCAAACAGAAATACAGATTGCAAACACCACTGACAGCATGTGCAACAGATTAAATGAAGGCAAGGACAGAATATCAGATCTAGAAGGTAGGACTGTGGCTAGCAACCATGAAGATAAATATATCTTAAAAATAGCAAGAGGCCATGAAAAATTGATCCAATAGCCTCAAGATGAGGCAAACAAACAACAGAAGTCATTAAAGTAAGCAAGAAAGTCTGAGAGAGTGGAAAACACATTTAAAAATCACACACGCACACACGCACACACACACGCACACACACACACACACATACACACACACACACACACACAAAATGACAGAAAACTTCCCAACCATGGTTTAAAAATTTGGCAAGCAAATAAATGAAACATGTAGGCTTCCAAAGAGTTATAAGCATATGATAATCAAGATTCCAGAAATTCAATGCAAGAACAAAACACTGAAGCTAACAGAGAAAGGAAAGAAATCATCTATGAAGGAAAGCTCATCAAAATGATAGCAGATTTCTCAAAAGAAAGCTTCACATTAAGGAAAATATAGAGTAGGGTATTTCAAGCATTGAAAGAAAACAAACTCCAGCCCAGCTTAATGTACTCCAAAAAAAAAAAAAAAAAAAAAAAAAAAAAAAAAAAAAAAAAAAAAAAAAAAAAAAAAAAAAAAAAAAAAAAAAAAAAAAAAAAAAAAAAAAAAAAAAAAAAAAAAAAAAAAAAAAAAAAAAAAAAAAAAAATGTCTTTCAGTATCAGTGGAAAATAAGCTACTTCTATGACAAAAAATAACTAAAAAAATTCATGACGAGCAACCCAGCTCTTCAGAAGGTTTTAACAGACACATTAGGAAGAGAAAATAAAAAGCACAAACACAAACCAATAGAAAGAAACTACCCGCCACGGACAGCAAGTGAAGAGAGGGGAAAAGTGAGGAACCAACAACAGGAAAATAATGTGGAAAGGAGAAAGCTAATACATATTAAGTGTAACCTTCTATCTACATGGTCTAAACACACCAGTCAAAACAAACAAACTAGCAGAAAGGATCCAAAACATGTTATACTCAGGAAACATATTCAACCTCAAAATCAATTCATAGACTAAAAGTTAAAGGAAGAAAAGCAATACTCCATGCCACAAGAACCGCCAAGTGGCAGGAGCAGCTCTTCAATTGTGTACAGGGTAAACTTGAAGCCAAAAAAGACTCAGAAACCCACTATGTATTCATTAGGGGAAATATCCTAGAGGAAGAAATAATAATCAAAACTACATATTCCCCAAATACCAGAGCACCCAAGTACAGAAAACAAACATTAATGGACATAAAAAAAATCAAATAAGCATTAATATAAATGTAGTGGAGGATCTTAATATCCCACTCTCTCAAAGGTAGACCAAATACACGAAAATTTAACAAACTGTGAAGAAATGAACTTGGTAGATGTCTACACGGTGTTTCACCCCACAACATCAGAATATATATTCCTCTCATCTGCACATAGGACACTCTCCAGAACAGAACACATATTAATCTATAAAATATATTCAGATAAATATAGGGGAATTAAAATTATGCCATGCATGCTATAGGACAATAGTACAGTGAAACTGGAAATCAACAGCAAAACAAATCACAAAAACTGAATAAACACATAAATTAAACACAGCCTCCTAAAAATGAGTCACAGAGGAAATGAAAGCAACAGTTTCAAAATCATTCCTGGAATCAAGTACTACCCTGATTCCAAAACCAAAGAAGAGCCCAACCCAAAAAAGAAAATAACAAGTCAATCCCTCTAATGAATGTAGACATTAAAATCCCCAATAAGATACTGAGAAGCAGAACGCAGCAAGTCATGAAGAAGAGTATACACTCTGACCCAGTAGGATTTATCCTGGGAACGCATGGATTGCCCAACATATGCAAATCAATAGATGTAATAGATTGTATTAATAAAAACCAAAGACAAAACTCATGTGAACATTTCATGCATGAAATGCATTTGACAAAGTAGAACACCTGTTCATGAGAAAAACTCTATGGAAACTTAGAGCAAGCGGCCTTTACCTCAATCTGATAAAAGTCACTTATGACAAACCAACAGCTAACATCGTTCAAAATATTCAAACCCAAAGCTTGCACTTTAAATTCAGGAAGAAGACACGGATTTCCACTGTCACTGCACCTATATATTATTGTTCTCAAAACATTAGCCAGAGCAATCAGACAACAGAAAGAAATAAAAAGTGCAAGGACTGAAAAGGAAAAAGTTAAGTTATAATTATTTGAAGGTGACATGATACACTGTATAGAAGAGCTCCAAAACTCTAGAAAACACCAAAAGAATTATACATTTAATAATCAAATTCAGTTGCTTGGTTGAATACGAAGTCAGTACTCAAAAACCAATAGAATTCCTATGCAGAAACAGCAAACTCACTAAGAGAAAAATTAGACAAAGCACAAAACTTTCAGTAACATCTAAAGAAAAAAAGAATGAAGCACTGGAGAATAAATCTAATAAATAACAAAAGCTTTATACATTGAAAATTATACTCTTCTGAAAAAGGAGATCAGAGAAGATATCGAAACATGGAGGGCCGACAAGATGGTGCAGTGGTCTAAAGCACCTGCTTAGGAAAGCTTAGGCAACTGGAGGGATCACAGTTCAATCCTTAGCACCATATACTGTGCCAACCCCAGCCCAGGGCAGGCTAAGTTGGCCATAATACAAAAAAACAAAAATTCCTTTCTCATGGACAGGAGGGACTAACACAGTGAAAAGGGGTACATTTCCAAAATTGGTATACATGTTTAAAGCAATCTCAATTAAAATATCATACCGCACAGACCTAGAGAAGACACTCCTAAGATTAATTTGGAATAAGCAGAGATCCTGGAAGAACAAATGCGATTCTGGGAAAGAAGGGGAAGTCAGGAAGTCTTTCTCACTTGAAAACTTGAAATTATGCTCCAAAGTTATTGTGATAAAATCAGCATGGTATTGGGGGGAAAGATCTGAAACTCACTGGAACAGAGCAGAAGATTCAGACACAACTCCAAACATAGCCATCTTGCCTTTGGTGAACGGGTCAGACATGCTCACTGGAAGAAAGACAGCTTCTTTAATAAATGATGCCAGAAATCCTGGCTTCCTACATGCTGAAGACTAAAACTAGACCATGTTTATCATCATGCACTAACCTGAAATCAAAACTGATCAAAGACCTAAATATTAAAAGTCAACTGGAGGAGAAAATAGGTAGAAATCTTGAAGCCATAGGGGCATGCAGAGAGTTCTTGAACAAAACCCAGATTTCAGGAAATACTTTAAAGAATCAAAAACTGGGATCTCATCTCATTTAAAATATTTATGCAAGGGGCTGGGGAGACAGCTCCATGGAACAAGTGCCTGCCTGGCAAGCGCAAGGTCATGAGTTCAAACCCCAGTCCTGAAAAAAAAAAATAATAAAAATAAAGTAAAATATTTATGCAGTAAAAAAAAAAAAAAAATGACCACCAGATTGCAAAGACAACCCACAGAGAGGAAAAAAATTTTAGCTAGTTGTCTCAGAAAAAAAGGACTCATATCTAGAATATGAAAAACATCAGAGCCCTCAAAATTCAAAGACTTGTTCCAAAGTGGACATCTGAGATGACTACACAGTTCTTAGATGAAGAAATATAAACAGCAAATAAATACGTGAAAAATGTTCAACATCATTGGACACTTAAAATGTACAGCATACATCGTGAAATGGGAAGAGCTAGCCTGGCAGGAAAGAGGGATTAGAGTGGGGAAGGGGAAAGGGAAAAATAGTAAAGGAAAGAAATATAAGTTAACAGTACTAATAATTTCTCTTAGTTTATTGAAACAAAGCTTTGTGCTGATAGCTTTTGGGGAAACCTAATGGCCACATTTTGTATTCTGAGCAACTGTTTTGAAGATAATCATATACAATGTATTGACTATTGCTCTTCTCCCATTGTGTTTAGAAAATTTCATTTTATTTTTCTGTAAAATTAAAAAAAAATGTTGGAAGCTACTAGAAGCAATCCAAAGAAACAAAACCACATATCATACTGTAATTTCCAGAATTTGCAGTGAATAGAATTTTTATGGTTATCTAATCACTTTACCTTTACATTTATGACTTTTCCTAGGAATATATCTGTTGTTATGCATATGAAAGTGAGTTCTGAAAATTAAAATCTATATAAATTATTCCTTGATAAATGTAAGTAAAGACAGATTAGCAAATCTGGCCAGCCTGATCCTGTATCTAAATGCATAAAAGCCATCTTTATAGTCATTTATAAATTTGCAGAAGATTTGAAAACAAAAACTCAAGAAATAACATTTCTTATGTATTTGAACAGTGTGATCATATTGACCAATACATATGAAAGAAAAAAAAATGTTCTGTATTTTAGGGAAGGGTCTACAAGGGTGTTCAGGGTCTCACTGCTGGATGGGACTTGTAGTCTGGTAGTGATTCTCTTGATTACAGCCCCCCCCAAGTGCTGGCATCGTACATGCATGCCACATGCCACCACGCCCAGTCACAATCGCAGTCTCAGCATGCTCCAGGGGCGGGGCCGGCATGGCAGGCCTGGGATCGAATCCCCAGGCCCAGCGCCTGCATGCAGACTGAGCTATTTGGCCAGCCCTGAAAGAAATGTAAAAATAATTCTGTCTCATTAATCCTATCTCATTTTATTTATCACCCCTTAAAATTACAAATATTTGATTTTGATAAGCATCAGCATTGTTTACCTCTGCAGCAAAGAAGGGTCTTGAGCTCATTATATAATCCAGGCTGGCCCAGCACTCACAGCAAGCCTGCCTCGTGCTGAGTGCTGGAATTGCAGGCATGTGCCACCACTCGGCTAAAATCAGTCTAAAAACAAGACTATGGTAGAGCACAGCCTTGAAACTGAGGAAGTTATTATGTACTACTGAAAAACTTCCAAAGCTGTTAAGTGCTAAAATGATAAAAAAGTAATGAAAATTAATAAAAAGCAGATTTGACAAACAACAACAAAAATTTCAGCCATGACGTGGCACCCATCTCTAGCTCTGAGTAGTAGCTCTCCACCTAGGTGGCATAAAGAACTCAAGGAGATCAAAGCAGCTTGGGAATAGTCTGCATAGTCATGGTCATTTTCATGACTGCTGATGCCAAAAAGGGCTTGCAAAGCACCCTGGGATTCTGAGGAAACCTCCAACTGGGAAGCCAGTCTTGAGAACGGAATGTAAGTGTGTAATCTGTGGGTAAACACACACAAGCTGCGTTCAGTTCAAAGTGACACTTTATTATTTAGTTAGAATGTTCGTCATTCAGTCCCAAAACGTCATATTTAAGTAGCATAATCAGTGAGTGCTTTTTCTCAGATGATTATCATTCTTTGACTGTACATCTCACCGATGTGTAGGTCACTTTTTCAGCTCATTCCTGTGAGCATAAAGTTATTTAAACCATCTATGCACCTGAATTTAAGTAACAAACAATGGCTCTTTAAAATAATGTTCTCCAGTATATATTTTGAACAAATTTCTAATTATCTATAAATGTCTTCAAATGACTGTTATTTATAAATAAGTAAAAAGTGAAAGCATAGTAAGGAACAAATAAAGGGTATATAGTTATAAAATACTGAGGCACAGGAAAAATTTCTAAGTATAAATGACAATGAAATAAGACAAATGGAGAATGAAGGAAAATACCAGCATAGAACTTTCCAAAGAAAAACTACAAATGTCTAATGTATCTTAGAAGTAAAAATATTAAAAGAGTTATGTTTTTATTAGGAGCATGGAGATATTTAATTCATACTTGTGTCCAGAAGAATTTATCAGTAGTATTTCACTATTAGTGTAAAGAAAACATAAAAGAGAATTATTAATATAAACATATTCCCCTTTTTGTAGACAAGATTAAAAATAATCATCACTTCTTTTAATAGTCTGTTTTCTAAAATCAGACTCTGAGAAATGGTTAGAAACATCCATAAATGTTTATGAATATTAATGTGAATTTAAAAATGGAAGAAATGACAAACAACAAAAAGATGTTTAAATGAATATATTATTGATTAAGGTTATGCTTGTGTTTCACACAGGAGAATGAATCTAGACCTCTATCTCCAGCCAGTTGCGGAAAATCTACTCAAAATAAACTAAGACTTGAACATAAAATCAGAAGCTAGGCAAACACAGAGAACTTGCTTCAGGACATTGGGATAATGAAGCATTTTGGCTAGGCGTGGTGACACATGCTTCTAATCTCAGCATTCAGGAGGCTGAGGCAAGAGGATCATTGTGAGTTTGAAGCCACTCTGATTTTCATAGTGAATTTAAGGGAAGCTTGAACTACATATCAAGACTCTATCTTTAAAACAAAAACATAAAACTGGCTTTTATTTTTAAAAAGAAGAAGAATGGAGGAGTTGGTTCTTTAAAGAGAAATAAAGTTAATAAACTACTAGCCAACCTTATAAAAAAAGAGAGAGGAAAAAAAAGTTTGGAACTTGTGCAGTAAAAAATGAAGAGGGTGAAATCACTACAGACTCTATAGAAATTCAGAAGATCATCAATACCCACTTCCAAAATCTTTACTCTCACAGGATGGAAAATACAAAAGAAATATATACTTTCCTAGGTACATATGAATTTCCAAAGCTGAGTCAAGAAGACTTAGACTCTGTGAATAACCCAATCACAGGAAATGGAATTGAAAATGTAGTGAAAAAAAAATTGCTAACAGGCTAGAGAGATAGCTCAGAGGCACAAGTGCCTGCCTGGCAAGTGTAAGGTCCTGAGTTTCATCCCCGGTTCTGACAAAAAAAAAAAAAAAAAAAAATTACTAACAAAGAATCTGGTTCTGATGTATTCACCTGAAATTTAGAGAATATTTCATGTCAACTCTTCTCAAAATCTCCAATGAAGTTGAAAGGGAAGCAATTCTCACAAACTAACACCTAAAGACAAACATTGACTTAATAACAAATGCAGGAAAAGATGCACAGAAAGAAGACAACTACAGGCCACTCTCTAATGAATATAGGTACAAAAATCCTCAGTAAGATGCTAGTAAACACAGTGCATCAAATCATCTAGAAGAGGGGCTGAGGCGATAGCTCAGTGGAATAAGAGCTTGCCTAGCAAATGCAAGGACCTGAGTTTAATTCCTTGTTCCACAAAAATAAATAAATAAATGAATCATCTAGAAGGTTATATAACATAAGCAAATGAGATTTATCCCACAAACACAAGAATGGTTCAACATACAAAACTCCATAAATGTAATACCCCACATCAGTACAGCCAAAGACAAAACCACATGATCACTTCAATAGAAGAAGAAAAACTTTTTGACAAAGTCCAACCCATGAAGGATCATAAAGAAAACCCCACAGAAAATCAAAGTAGGCAATCTACTTCTCAACTTTATAAATGCTATCTATGACAGACCAAGAGCCGACATCATACTAAATGGACAAAAATTCAGAAGTTTTTACTTTCATATCAGGAACAAGACAAGGGTGTCCACTGTCATCTCCCCTACTCAATATAAGTTTGGAAACATTAGCCAGAGCAGTTATACAGGAGAAAGAAATTGAATGAATAATGTTCGGGAAGGAGGAGGTGAAATTATGAGTATTTGTAGATGACAAGATACTCTGCATAGAAGACCCCAAAAACTCCAACAGACTTGTACATTTAATAACAAAATTCAGTAGCATAGCTGGACATAAAGTCAACATTTAAAAAGCATTAACATTTTGTGCACAAACAGCAAACACACTGACAGAAAAATTAGGGAAGATATAGCTTTCACTATAAGATCCAAAAAATGAAATACATAGGAATCAGTCTCACAAGGGAAATAAGCGATCTATACAGTGAAAATTACAGTACTCTGAGAAAATATGATTTTATAAAGTGGAAAGATATTTCTTGCTCCTGTATAGGAAGAACCAACATTGTAAAAGTGGACATACTCCCAGCATTATTATACAGATTTAATGCAATCCTGATTAAAATAGCACTAGCATATGTGCAGATTTAGAGAAAACATTCCCACAATTCATCTGGAGCTAGAAGAGACCCAGAACAGTAATGCAATCCTAGGCAACAAAGGAAAGGCGGGAAGTGTCACAATTCCTGACCTGAAATGATGCTGCAATGTTTCTATGATAGAAATCAACATGCTTCTGGCGTAAGAATGGATGTGAGGCCCAAGGGAACAGATTAGAAATGCACACACTACTCACTCAAATGCAAACACACTCAGCCACCTTATCTTTCACAGAAACTTTCAATTTGTGACTGATAATCGTGTTAATAAATAGTGCTAGAAAAATTGGCTTTTTATGTGTCAAAGGCTAAAATTAGATAGATCAATGTCTATCACTACACACTAAAGTCAAAATGGAGCAAACATTTAAACGTTAAAGAAAAACACTAAATCTTCTAGAGAAAAAAGTAGGTAGAAATCTTGCAGACATAGGGGTAGGTAGAGAGTTCATGAATAAAAACCAATCACGGGAAATATTTCAAAGAGTTAACTAGTGGGATCTCATCTTTTTGAAAAGTTTCTATACATAAAAAGAAATCACCAACAGAACAAAAGGAAAATCCACGAACTGGAAAAAATTATAGCCAACTATCCCTCTGACAAAGGCCTTCTATCTAAAATATATAAAGAATCAAAATATATGGCCCTCAAAATACAAAGACATTCCAAATATGGGCATCTGAGATGAATGCACACTTCTCAGATTAAGAAATACAAATGGCAAATATATGAAAAATGTTCAACTTCATTGATCATTTAGACAATACAAATGAAAACAACCATGAGATTCCATCTTGCACCAAGAAGAATGGCTTTCATCAAGAAGTCAACTGAAACAATACTGGAAAGTGTGTGGGGAAAAAGAACCCTTTTACACTATTGGCAAGAGTCTAGACTGGCACAACCACTATGTAGTCAGTGTGGAGATTCTTCAGTAAACTAGGATTGGTGGTCCTATTCAACTTGGCTATCCCTCTCCCGGGTGTTTTTCCAAATGAACTGAAAACCTCATAGCACAATGGTATAAGTGCACCCCTGTTCATAGCTGCACAATTTGTCACAGTCAAATCTTGGAAATAGCCTACATACCCATCAACTGAGAAATGGGTAAAGATAGATTTTTTTTCACAAAGGAGTATTATTCAGCTATAAAAAAGTATCAGCTTGAGGGTTTTATAGGTAAATGGATGCAACTAGAGACCATAGTCATAAGTGAAGTAAATCAGACCAATGTGCAAACATCATACAGTCTCCTTGGTATAAGAACCTGAAAGAGTAAGTAAACAATACATAAATAAACAATACATACTGTGAAGAGGAAATAAATCTGTTCAATTATTAAGTTATTAAGATGAGAAGGACAGGGAGCTGGGGAGATAGTTCAACGGAATAAGTGCTTACCTGGCAAGCACAAGTTCCTGAGTTCAATCCCTGGTACCAAAAAAAAAAAAAAAAAAAAAAATGAGGACAGCAGGGGGTAAGACATCTATCTGTATAATTTGGTGGTTTGGATAATTTTACTGTGGATATCTGCTGTTCTATGGAAGTTCATATTCAATTTCCTCTTCATGCTTTTCCTCATTCTCTCTTACTAAATTCTGAATAATTATCTTGCTTTTTCCGACTGGGCATGCGTATATGTGGCCATCCAGACAGCTAAGGTGAAGACAGCACTGCAGTGCAGCAACTGCTGTCAAGTTCATGCTGTGTGACTCAGTGAAGCTCTGCAGCAGTTCTCATTTATAATTAATTAAATGAATAGTTAATCATTTGGTACAGGGTCTCGCCATGCAGCTTAGACTCGCGGTGGTTCTCCTGCCTCAGCCTCTTGAGCACTGCAATGACAGGTATACACCTCCACACTCAGTCTGCAGGAGAGCAGACATGGAGCCTCAGTCCTGTGCTTGTCGGGCAGGCTCTTAGACTGCTGAGTGACCTCCCCAGCCCCAGTTCTAATTTGTTTGATATTATTATTATTATTGTTTATAGTCTTTATTTTATTTATTTTTTTTCTTTGGTGTTTTTGGGACAGGGTCTTGCTATGCAGTTCAGGCTGACCTTGAGCTCACTTTTGTAGCTCAGACTGGTCTCGAACTCACACCAATCCTCCTGCCTCAGCCTCCCGAGTGCTGGGATTACAGGTGTGAGCCACCACACCTGGCTTGTTTATTCTCTTTATAAAGTAAGGTCAGTGATGTATTGGCATGTATCATCTGATTCACTGCTGATGTGGAATAAAAAAGAAATAGTAGGCTGATCCCAGTTCACGTAATTACTATGTAATATACACATGTATTGAAGTGTTACGCCCCTGATATTTGTAATTTTTATGCTCAAAATAGAACAAATACTAAGAAAGCCAGAACAAAAGAATTAAAAAATAAAGGCACAACCTGTATAAACTGTACTGAGCTACATGAAAAAGTCAGACTGTAAATACTGAAGAAAACACGCAGAAGCATCAGCAATCGTCTTGCTTTAAGAAGGGAATAACATATTTTTCCTAATTAATTTAAATCTTGGGTACACCGTGCCCACAGTATTAACGAATATGTATCTCGCATGCTCTGATCATCGTGTTTTCAGAATGACTTTGACAAACCAGAATTTCCACAGGCAGGAGGGCCTCTCGGCTAGATTCCTAGTCATCTCACACGAAATGTGCTGTTGTTAGCCTCCGAAGCCCCTGTTACATGGAGCCCCCCAAGCCAGAGCCTGTGTATCAGTCCACAACATCCGTTATTGTAGGAAACAACCCAAGCAGTCTTGTTCTGAAGCAGAAAATCCTACTTATTAGTGCCTCTCTTCAGAGTTCGGATTTCAATCCAGAATTTCACATAACACCCCTTAAAAATGACAGAAATGTTTTCAACACGTTAGGAATATAGACAAAAATTTCTGATAAAAAGTAAATGAAAATGGTCAAGTTTTAAATCTGACTAATATTTTAGTATGTCAATAAAATCAGCTTAATTAACATTAAAAGAAACATCCAACGTAATTATAACCTATAGTCTGACTTCAAACTAAACAAATTATTAGAAATCAGATATTGAGGTTCTGTGCACTTTTACATTACAGCCGTGTTGTGGCAGATGGCGGAGGAGCGGAGAGACGGAGAAAGAAGAGAGATAAGACGGTAGGCTGTGCTTAGACGCAGCGTGTGACCTCCGAAGGGCTCAGTTTTGCTCTTCTACCGCTTAGTGCCTCTCAGATTGAGAGACTCGGAGATTCATGCCCAGGCATGGAGATAAAGGCCATAAATTAGCAATGGTGCCTGTGCTGCACAATCCCCTTCATTGCATTATATTTTGTATTGCATTGTGTTACATTGTGTTGTTGTGCTATTCTCACTTGGCATTAAGAGAGTTGAACTGTCCTTACATGTACGACATTTTATGTTGACAAGTGTAGTGCTGGAAATATTTTCATTGAGGAGCAACTATCCCAAATCCCCTACCTTCAACTTAAAAAAAAAAAAAATACTCGAGCAGAAAAAATATTTAGCTTTTATGTAGCACAGAGGCAGTGAGTTAGAAAGATGCCCATTTCACACCTGCGAAAGATAAGGTCCGAGCGCTACACAGGGAGAGCTGCATTCTCCATGTGGACAGTGCCAGGCATGCACAGAGCTAAGGCCAGCAGGCGGGAGCAGCTGTGCGCGCGCAGGGCCTGTCTGCAGCAGGAGTCTGGGCCCCGCACTTGCACTCCAGCAGCCTTCTCAGGAGACTCAGTAGCCAGTCTGCGGCAGGGCCGAAGGAGCGGAAGCTGCAGGCGAGCCTGTGTGTGAGGCCCTCCGCAGGGGTCAGCGGACTGAGAAGCGTCCTTGGTGCACATGCGCTCACGGTGACTGCGCTCCGCTCCTCCGCCTGGCTGTCACGGTCTGTCACCGAGTGCAGCCTCGCTGCTCCGCCCTTTGCCTATGCTGTGTGTACGTATGGTCCCAGGTTTGTCTCACGAAGGTATGAGCAGCCAAGGTCTCTTTTCGCCCTCGTTACTGAAGACTCCTTCTGTGAGAGGAGCACCCGGGCCGTGCTGAGGCCGCTCTGCAGCGCAAGGCGTGTCTGTCTGTCTTTAGCCTCTTCAGCACACCGCAGCCAGAAACCCTTGCAGCAAGGGGCTCAGGTGAGCTGAGTCCCCAGGAAAGGCTTCTTGGTAGCCTCATCATTAGAGCTGCTTTTCTTTAGATTGTTAATATTATTTCATGGCATTTTATGATCATTCCTATAATGGAATGAGATATTCCAAAATCGGTGTACAACATGTGGGGTTTGAAACTCTACAGAGAGCTACAGCAACGTCCCCACAGCAGGCTGCCCAGTAGCGCTCGAGAAGGCAGCGGCGACGGTAGGCGAGCCGGTGAGTACCAGGGCAGGCCCTGAGACCACGTGGGGTGAAGTGCCGTTTGCATGTTGGCGTCTGTGGAAGACGGTGCACGACCGAGAGCGCAGGGGTCGCTGTAAATGCTTTATCTCATTTTGATGCTCTGGAGTTTGGTCGGTGTGAACTGGCCACGGAGCACCTGTGACCTAGATCCACAGTTTGCACAATCTCCTTCCACACACCCCGGGAAACACAAGCAATTCCAGAACATCGGTCAGTTTTTTCTCAACGATCAATCTGTAATTACTGCCCAGTGCCCAGTTATCCTTCCCAATCCGTGCCACCTGCCTCTGTCTTTACACCTTGTTTTTTGGTCTAAAAGTTTTTGTTTCTACTCATAGTAATAAACTTTTGAAAAATAATTTCTTTAAGATTTAAGCTGTTGTCTTAAAGGAGTCCTAATGCCAGTTCCTAGACTTCGATTTTATTTTCTAAAAGTATTGTAAAATGTATCTACAGTGAATGTTTCTATAAACAGGAACCATATCACATTCAATGCATAAAATAACAGGGTACCCATTGAGCACCGCCTTATTAGCAATCAAGTACAACTGAGAAGCCTTACCAAACTCAACTGAGTAAGTAGAATGGACCGGAGCTTAAGGCTGGGAAAGACCAACCAACTCAGTTTTGGAGAACTCTCTGATCTCTTACCGTTACTTGCTGAATACCCCACAAAGTAAAACAGAGCGTTGGCACCACATACACACTCTGAAGCCCAGTCATCGATCCAGGGTAGATGTAAGCCGACACTTTCTCGTCCATCCGCCGCAGTGCTGAGCTCCTGCAGCCACCTGAGCAGACCAAGAACAGAGACTTCCCGAGCCATGCCACCTGCTTCTGCCTTTATGCCTTGCTCTTTGGTCTAAAAGATTTTGGTTCTACCCACAGGAATAAACTTTTTTTTTTAACAATTTCTTTAAAGGGATTGAGGTTTAGAATACATTATATACAGGAGGTTAACTACTAATCACTTAAATAACATACAACACCTTTTTAGTTATTTACTAGTATTTTTTATTTTGTCCAGTATCTAGTGATTTCCTTCAAATATATAACTTTAAACATAATGATTCTGATGCAAGTTTCTGGGCCCACACTTGGCCCCTTTGCTGTGTGATATCCACGGTAAGGCACACAGCGGTCTGCACAGTGGCTGGCCCAATAGTAGGTAACAACCTGAATTTGTTAAAGGACTAAGTGAATGGCCTTGCAGAACTTCAGTTGCCATAGGCGTGTGGGTAGAATGTCTGCACCCTTGAGTGGTACATTCCAGAGACTGGGAGGGAACAGCTGCGTATGAATCAAGATGCTGTCTCTCAGTGAAAGCCAGTTCTAGTCCTGCTGGAGGCCATATCGTCCTCATCAGTTTCAAAAGTGGAAAGATCGCAAGATTCATAGTCAGATAGATCCTGGTGCCAGCCACGAGCTCATCATTTACCAGATGGCTGAACTTTAAGGTAATAATATGCAGTGATGTAACATGATGATAATATTCAATGATCACAGCTGTTAGATGAGAAAAGGAAAATATTTATCTAGAAATTGGAGTTATGGATTAATTGAAATAATGCAGGCAAATCACTTAGTCCAGTTTTGGCACAAGAATTATATTTATCTTTGTTATTTTCAGTGTTATTATGATGTCCTATTACGACTTGACAATGTCATACACTTTAAGTGTATCCCACATACAAAAAAATGGTTTCTTTCCAAAAATAAAATTCAAAGAAGTAAATAATTATACAATGATAACAGTTTTTGGTATAGTAATGTGGAAAAAAGAAATATATATATATATATATATATATATATATATATATATATTGTTAGAATTTTTTTTTTTTTTTTTTTTTTGCGGGACCAGGGTTCAAACTCATGACCTTGCACTTGCCAGGCAGGCACTTGTGCCACAGAGCTACTTCCCCAGCCCCTAGAATTCATGTTTTTAAGAACTTGTCACAATAAAAAAGCTATCACTGATCATATTACTGCTTAATCATTACCATCTTCAAATAATGAAAAGTATTTCCTACTTAACATATTACGAAACACGAAAAAGCAAAGGAATGCTTTTGATTTAATTGATCCAGCTACTAACTGCAGTAATCTGACTGCTGTGAACAGATGTCCAAAGTTGGTGAATAGCAGCTTTTGGGATCACACAAACTCCTACCCTGCTTTAAGTACTATTATGTTATTATAAAAACTTGAAAAAAAAAAAAAAACTAGAAAGACATGATTGTCATATGAAATTACAAACACAAAAAAATGCAATTTAAAAAATAGAGCTAAGAAAGTCATAATAACTAAGGTTGAATAGTTAGAAAGAAAATTTTAAGAAAGGTAAACAGTGATGAATTCTAGAAATCGTAAATTTAAATAAGATTTCTGTCTCAGTGTTAAAAGCTTCAGGACTGAATGACAAATTAAAACAAAAACAAGTTAATTTATGAGCCTCTTCATGGGTGCTCATGTGTCTTGACACAAATATATTTTAATTATATCTTCTCTTTCGGCTTAGAATCAGTTTTCTTTTCACAGTAACTCTTGTAACTAAGGAAAGACCGCAAGCAGGGCTGCAGTCTCACCGGGGGCATGTGAGAAGCGCCTCCTGCTCGAAGCTCGGGGTGAAGGCTGTGTCGTGTCTGGCAGCAAGCGTTTACTCCAGTCTCTGGAGGCCAGCTCCTCACCTGGCCTTTTCGAGAACACCCCAGCAAGTGAACAGAGTCCATCAAAGGCTCAACCAGAGGGCAGTGTCCATGAAATTCAAGGTGTTATGTATCTTTTGGGTGGAGGAAAACAAATTTCCAGTGAGGCATTTCTGCTGGTAACCCAGCCCTATAGTGGACTGTTGGGCTACACTGAGTTATCTTGCTGAATTCACAACCCTACAATACTTACATGGCAATGGAACACCCACCTCTGAAAAAAAAACAAAACAAAAGCAGGGATATGAGTGAAGGACCATTTGGCAGTAAAAAATTAGATAGGTAGGTAGGTAGGTAGGTAGATAGACAGACAGACAGACACACAGACACACAGACAGACAGGCAGACAGACAGATTTACCAAATAGCTATGATAGATGTACAGCTACTTTCTCTTAGTTCAGTGAGAAGAAAGATTTGTACTAATAGTGTTTAGACAAGTTACCAGGTCTGCATCTTGTCCTCTGAATAACTGCCATGAAGACACTATGCAATGTATTAATTATTGCAACTGTCCTGCTAACCCATTTTTGAGACTATCTCATTACAATTTCTTTTTTTTAAGCCTATTTTTTTTAATTTTTATTTTATTGGGTTTTTTGTTTCAGAACTTTTGTTTGTTTGTTTGTTTGTTTGTTTGTTCGTTTTTATGGCTGGCTCAGCCCACCCTGAGGGCAGGGCTGGCGCAGCATGTGGTGATGGGGATCGAAGGGAGGTCTGTGCAGCTGCCTGCAGGCGCTTTAGACCACTGAGCCATCCTGCTGGGCCCTTTCTCATCAAAATTAATTTAAAAATTAAAACAAACTGAGTCTGCTGGGCTGAATGCAGATCTCCCCCAGCAACAGGACTCCTTGAAGCCGGTCCAATAAGCACAGCTGTTGTCGCAGTGCTGACACTCCTTGGGCACTTCAGGCCTGCAGGACCTCAGGTGCTCTAGCACTGCCTTCTTGCACTCTAACTACAGCCCTGTGTTATGATGTCCAATCTGTTTTATTCTCTTTATTGACTTATTTTGGGGTGGAGGGATATCAGGGATCAAACTTAGGACCTTGCACTCCCTCATGCCACTGAGGGATCTCTCTGGCTGCCGTGATCACCTTTCTAAAGGTTAAAAACTATGTCCGTAAAGGGAAGCAGGGTGCTCAAGGAGATGCAGCTGTGCTTTCAAAGCAGACCCTGAAGTCCCAGTACTGAAGCCCTCCTGAGACAGGGGAGACCAAGTGGTGTCTCCTCACTGGGAGCAAAGAGAACATCTCGGAAACACTGCCATTAGCAGCCCACTTTGCTGGCTCCTTGCGCTAGCTTGCCTGCTTTAAGGTAATACGCAGAGCAACCGCCCCATTTGCAAGGTCAGCAGTCTAATCTTCCGCTTGCAGTAATTACAGAAAATATAGTGCTAATTTTAGACATAAGATTGTCACTCTAGGCAGCTTCGCAGGGGTCGCAGACGACGAAGGAGCTCCTCCAGTCAGAGTCTCACTGTCTCCAGTCAGAGTCTCACTGTGATTAAAGGGCCGGCAAGCAGGTGGTTCTCCCCCAGTCCTTGGTGGCTGGTTGGTTACCTGTGAGAATGAAATAGCCGACCTTGCTCTTCCGGCACTAAATTCTGCCTCCGAGTCACAGAAAAGTGCTTACCAGGGGAGAGTAAAGCAGCAGGCAAACAAGGAAACAACCCCAATCTGCTTCGTCCCAGTCTTACTGTGCAATGTGAATGCTACGTGTGAGAACGTCATATTGTTCCACTCAGAACTCCAGAACTTTAGCACATCATTTGAGGAGGTCCCTCCTGGGTTCAAGAATCAATAGGCCTAAGGCTTTCTAAAAATGCATGTTCTTCTTTCTGTGGGGGAGGTTTCACGTTTTTCCTGCTCTACTGGAAATCAGATCCAGGACCTTGCTGGCGGCAGCTCCAGCGGAGCCGTGCTGTAGCTCCCTGAATTTTATTCTGAAATACTGCCCCTTGAGGCTGCCCATGCTGGCCTCCAGCCTGTGTGCTCTTGCCTTAAACTTTGAACAGCACAGGCACCACTATGCCTGGCTCCATTTTGTTTCTTTTAAAAATCTGTTGGCACTAACACAGTTTTCTTATATCAGCTGAGGGTACTGACCCATATATACTTCAGGACTTTTTCAGCCTGGCATAACTCTTTTTATAATTTCAACTTCATAAATTCGTAAAGCAACTGTCCCATGATAAATGATGATTCTCTCTTGCAATTTATCATTAACTGAGGTAAAGTACCACAGGCATGTTGGTGGCATGCACTGAGAGTGACGAAATGCTGGAAGCTTGCTGACCAAGCGGCCAGCTGCGCACCTGCCAGTCGGGGCCAGCACCTGTGCTCCCTGCCCTGTGGTGTGCTCTGCGTGGCCTGCTGCTCTTCCCTCTGCAGCCAGAGGCTGCGGAGCTGCCCAGAAGCCTTCGAAGTCCTCTAGCCATCAGCAGAGATCTGGCGCACGTGGGAAACACACAGCAAAGTACAGCCGGAACGTTTGTGCTTGGTCTCCCTCTCTGTGGAGAACCCGTGCTGGGTGGCTGCTGGGTGTCTCCACACCAGTGCCTGCACTGTGGCTCTTTGCTGTGACCTTCCTGCTCTGGAGTCCATCTGAGCAGTCAGTTAGAGGAGACTGAAATTTCCCAGATGGCGCACATCGTTCTTTTCCATCGGGGCCCCCACTGGGGGTTAGGAGGTGCACAGGATATGGCTCTGCAGCCAGCACGTGCAGGCTAAGCGCAGGACCTGTGTCACGGACAGAGGACCTGAGCCGTCACACAGGGCCTTGGGCTCACAGAGATGCAGTGCCTGTTGTAGCACTTGGCTGGAGCATAAAGGCACATCTTGGAACTGTTAATAATTTTCAAACAAGGACTCACACTTTCACTTTCCTCTGGGCTTCATATATGATGTAGCTACTCCTACAAATATGGTACAGATGTAATAACAATAGCAGACATTTACTGAGTTTTCACTGTGTCCCCGGTACTGTGCTCACAGTTGTGTGTGTGTTCTCTCGGTTAATCTCACCACCTGAAGAGCAAGGTGCTGTTTGTGTCTGTATGTGTTTGATATGCAGCGAGAGGCTCCAAGAGTCCAAGCAGCCTGCTCAGGGTGTGTGTGCCAGCAATTAGAGAGTGGTCTTCGAGTTTAGGCCTCTGGCTCCCTGTCCCCTGGTGCAGCGCCACAGCGGAAGCTCAGAAAAGGGAGCAATGAAGTCAATTTGCCATTGAAGCTTAGAGCCGAAGGAAGAGCATGTGCCATGGACTGCAGTGTCCAGGAGGGCTGTGTCTCCTGCCCCAAAGAGCCAGCACCAGAGAGGTGGAACGTCTGCCCACAGGAGCACCGGACGTCAGCCATCGGTGCATTACTTAGCTTTGGTAAATGTCACAAAGTATTACATTTTTAAAAATTTTGGTGTGTCTTACAGCCCGGCATAAAATCTAAATGAAATTTGTATGTGTTGATCTGTCCTTTTAAAGCTAACAATGGTAGGAAACCTGTTTTGCCAAAAAACATGGAAGTTGTTAACATTTACTTCTTGAAAGAAATTAAATGGACATAGTATTGGAGAAATAATTTAACCAGATCCATTTACTCTGAAAACAGCTATTTCTTGTGATGTAAGCACCACTACTCCATTGTTTATGAAAAGAAAATGATAAGAAATGACACTATAAAGACAAAGAAACTGATTGTATTAGAAATTATAGAATAATTTTGGTATAAGACTATTCAAAATTACATAAATTGGTGGTATCTACGTGTTGTGTGGCGTTCACTTCATGCACAGCTTCCACTGAGAGGATAATGTATAGCGGTGGATCGTACCTTCTACCCAAAGCACCAAATCCTAAATAACTTTTCGTCCCAACTATAAACGACTTTTTTCTCCCTAATTTTCAAAACTGGTACCCTTTGACAGATTTATTTCTTTCTACTACCATTTGGGTGAGATTCTAACACACCAGGGATTACTACTTGATGATACAGATTCTTTTAAACATCTCTGTAGAAAGCAGGTGAAAATACTCCCACTGTTATTTTTGTCTCACTGTCAAACTTTGTGAGCTGAGCCTAAAATATCCAGTCTGACACCAAAATCGAAACAAGTATCTCCCACCCCAAATAAGTGAGTGCGTTGCCAGGGCCGAGTAGTGCGTTTTGCGGACTATCTTAGCCACGGGATTATTTCAGGAGATGAGCACATGGGGAAACCCCGCAGTCCAGCCAGTAAAATATGAACTGAAGGCGCAAGGCAGCACTCATAAATACTCCTTAGAACAAGGGACCCATTGTTCCCCGCCAAGCTTCTCTGTGGCTGCTCTGATCTCAGACCCTCTCGTGCGTCAGGGAAGCCTCTTCCTCTAACCTGTGGTTTTTTAAGCTGAGCTACTGCATTATTTATGACTGCAAATGTGAGTGGTCCATTTGTATGCCCCGCGTGCACACTGCCCCCCCCATTTCCCCTCTAGCATTTTGGCATCTGAGGATGAAAGAGTTTCCCCTGGAGCGGGTGTGGCTGGATGCTGAGTTAGCGGTTCTGTCAGTGTGAGGTAGACTGAGGATTTCCCACCACAAGCTCCGCCTGCGCAACTGGAAGACTTGCCTTTAATGAGCCATTTCATGTCCTCCTTTTAAAACATACATTTAAAAAAAACCCACTATTTTCTTTTTCCCTGTCTCACACTCACTGTTCTATTCTCCTGATTTTTACTCTTGACCTTCTTATTCTGTTAGCACCTCCTTAAAAAACGAAAATAAATTTTCATGGATATAATATGAATGTGTAGAAAACATAAGCAAGAGCTATTTATAAGCCAAACAAATGGAAATTGAAAGCTTTATTACTGTTATTCTTCTTAATAGTATATTCTTTCTTCCTTTCTTTTCCATTTAAATTTTCCTTTTACATTTAAATTCTTTCATAAAGTACTAAAGGCCCCCCAAAACCAATTGAACTGTGCCAGTGGTAGCCTCAGGATGAGGGCAGGAGGCACAGGAGTGGGGACGAGCACAGGAGAAGCAGAGGCCTGCAGGGCAGCGTGGCTCTAGGCCGGTGCTGCCCCCCCACCCCCCACCCCCACCCCGCTGGGCGGAGACCACAGCTGGCAAGTCCTGAACTTTTCCTTCTCCTCTAGAGAAAAAAAAGGGAGACTGCCCCTAAACTTCTTAACTGGAACTAATTGCTTTTCACCTAGCCAAAGCCTCAGGTCATGAAGAAACCAGGAGCAGAGGCAGCCCCTTGGAAGCCTGAGATTGGCAGTGAGAGGGCCTGCCAGAGCCTGGGGCTGCAGCAGCCACAGAAGCCCAGAGCAAGGGATGAAACCTGCCGGAGGGCCAAGGGCCGGGGGCTGGGAGGCGCAGGAGGGGCAGAGCTGCAGAGGGGAGGAAGGCAGGAGAGCCCGCAGGCGCGGGCAGCCCACGCCCTTTCTGCCTGTGCCTTCCTACTTGTGGCTGTGACTTCGTATTAAATGTTCGAAACTGAACCATTATAAGTGATCACTAAAATTTTCAAAAAGCTTGCAATTAAACTATGACCACATTTATCTCTGGCAGCAGTGACAGTCATTCAACAATCAAATAGCTCTGAGAACAACCAAACCTTCACTGTAGAAGAGAGAAAAAGCTCTTCACTGCTAGCAATGTCAGTGCTCTTAAAAGTCACAGGTTTTGAAGACTGATGGTCCTTTTACGCAATCCTAGTTTTCATTACTTCAGGTGCGGCCCGCAAATATGTACTAGGACAGTTTTATATCATCTACCTATCTTCTTGTCTGATCCTCCACTTTAAAAAATGGCTCGTGTGTTTATGGGTGTGTTTATGTTACACAAGTGTCAATGACCCTGTTGGAGAGGCTACACAGATAGGCATCTTTGGGGAGACCTGAGTATAAATTCCTCTCCACTGGGTTCTCCGGTCAGCCAAAAACAACAAGAAATACCAGCTTGTCCTTCTAATCTGTCAGCGGAGTAGACAAGTGGTTTTTCTTGCTTTCAATTATGAGAAGGCTTTAATGCCTTGGAAAAGGGCTTAATTTAAAAATATGGAAAGCAGCTTTTCTTTTCTTCTATACTAAATATATTGTTATAAACAGTAAAAATTAAGCACCATATTTATATATTTTTCCACTTGAGAAGATATATTCTTAAAGTACATCTAAAAAGCAATGGACCCAAGTCTGCTAGTCAGTGAGTCCAAAAACATGAATAAACTCGAAGTTCAATTTTTTCAAGCAAACATAAAGAAAGAATAATGCAAAAATAAATTTCCTATTTTTCTGGTCTTTTGTAATTTCCTTCAAAGCATCTGAAAGTTTATGTCACTTTAGTTACAGTACAAGCATTAAGCAATCAAGTGAAAATTTGTTTTTAATTTTTAAAATCTTAGAAATATACTATATGTTCATATCTATGTAAACAGAAAACACACTTAAATATTGAAAGCAAGTAATCTAACCACTTCATTTATTTGCACAGGTATTTAGTAAGTAAACTATAAGTACTTTTAAAAGGATGCTACAGTAGTTAAAAAAAGAACAAAGATATTTTTGCCACTATCAAATTAAGTGACATTGATTAAACACATTTCCACTGATATTAAACAGTTTTGAGGGGAAAGAAAAATAGAAAACATAACCATTAAATTCTCCTACTAAGAGAATCTCAAGACTTGGCCTACGAGTGTGTATGCAAGAGAAAAGTGCTTCTGTTCATAACTAATCACATTTGTTTCTTCAAAGTCAACAAATTTCTAAAATAACATCCTGATAAAATAATGTGCATGGATTTAATATAGGCATTTACATTCCTTAATTTAATTTATTTCCATTTTATTTTAATCTATTACTCTTAGTTAAGTTTTAAAAGTAGATATTTTGTTAAGCATGATTCTAAACTTGGATTGAATTGACACACCCGCGACGTGCACATATTAGGACAAGTGTCCTGTTGACCACAAAGTGGGACCTGGCAAGACGCAGGTCGTTCGCAAAGGTTTCCGGCAGGTTCTTTCATATAGTTCACCTTACCATGGGCAATGTCGTCAGATTCTTTCCACATTGTTATTTTACCCAGGCGACTCCCTCGGAAAAGTCCCTTGGTATTGCTAGCTTGACTCATTTGTACTGACTTTCCACCACCACAGACATCTTTAAAGATACGTAAAACCATAAATTCTCCTGAGTGTTACAATAGTTGAAAATACGTTAGAAGTAATATTGGTTTAACATTTGTTAATTTCTTTAATTATAAAACATTGAAATTCTCAGTTCCTAATATTATACTTTTACCTTTCCCGGTATGATTTAATTTTAATTTTTCTTTTTTTTTTTTTCTATGTGGGAAGGTTATATAGAAATTAAAACTTTTTACCAGATACAGATGGATCATGAGGTTTGGATATATAAGAAGACATGTTTTATAGATAATAAAATTGTGGTCTAATTTTCCTCCAAAACTATGAGGAGAAACTTATCTCCCTTCATAATCAGGTTGTCAATAATTTCTAAAGAGATTTTATTTAGAATTATTAAAGAAGAATTGGTATGGTTTGCCACTGAGCATAAATCATTATTTAACAGTACAAGTATAATAAAAATAAAGTTTTCAAAAGTATGCATCCAATATTATTTCTTTAGAAGGATGATGAATAATTATATTTATGGATATGGGCAATATTGTTATAAACTGCTATTATAATAAAAATTTCATCTATAAAAATTAAAACATTCCTTAATGATAAAAAAGGATTACACAAATCACTGAATAAAATTGTTTATTATTTTAACTTTCCTATACTACATAGATTCCTAAAAAATAAGGGCATGTAAATAAAACTCATAATGCTTTTCTAAAATTATAATATATTTCTCATGTGAATGACCAACAATTACATTATAATGAAGTGTATTATTGGGATTACTGATGTTTTCTAAAGTATATAATACATTCTTCTCTGTCAGATTTTGAATGACCTGCACTGATTTCATTAAAATATTGAAGCTAACTTAAATTCTTCAGCAAAACACTACCAACTGGAATTACTACGACCCATATTTTCATCCTTCAGATTAGGCAAAAGCACTCATTTTGGAATTGAGCTTTATTTAAAAGTTCCAAGCCTGCTAATTTATTCAGAGAAATGAAGTTCTCCAGAACACCTGATTCATGCAAAAATGAGGACTTGCTAAGCCTTAATAATGAGAGCTTTACCTTTCATAACCCAAACATAGGATCTGCTGGGCACCTGATACGTCACACTGAGCCTGAGGAGAGCAAACGAGCAGAGCCTATTGGGCAACATGTGCTATAAAAACATCCCTGTGTCACTAAGGTTTGTTACCGTCTGACATTTCAAAGAATAGTTCCTTTGAGATCTATGAGGAAGTTTTTAATTAAGTGTATAATAAAACATGTTGATTTCCAGTCAAAGCAGATTGCATTTTTTAAATAGAGCTGTAAAAGTTGTTCCATTAATGTTCAAAGTTCTCTAATTTTCCCAGGTGATTAAACTTGCTGGCAAATTTTGAGTTTTCAAAAATAAGATATATTCAATCCTATTTTCTTTCAAATGTCTAAAATCATTTTAAATTGGAAATCCTTCAGTATTATTATAAGTGAGAGCAGTGAGGCAGTTACTAGTGAAAATGCCAAAACTTGCAGACATTGAGTAAGACATGATTTTATAAATTATTCAATACTGCTGCTACCTACAGAAATTCTTGACTATTTTACCTCAAGTTAAAGGAAACTTTTGCACAGGTAGAGACTATCCTATAGTATCTACATTTCTGTTCCTTCTAGGAAAAGTCAGGTAGGTATGATGCATTTTAATCACGATACTTAAGAAATATTAGGTGGAAATCTGTTTTCTAAAGTACGTTTCATGGAATTTTTTAAGCCCATCCTAGTTTCTTTGATAGTGATATTTTACAGTATCACTTGATCTTTGGTAATCCATACCAACGTTTTTGCAATAATGTGTTCCTTAAATTACTAATAAGAGATGTTTTGAAATGCTGCTTTAACTTTTCCATATGTAAACATCTTTTCCTTGTCCCAAACACTACTGTCCTCAATTTTTTCCTTTTTAGATCATTGCTTCTCATTCCTGTATTTAAAGTAGGTCAAAATGTTAACAGGCTGTGAAAAGACCTGAATCTACCATTTTAAGTTGAGCTTTTCATATTAAATGTGTATATGACTTTTTTGCCTAGAGCACGGCCTTCTTTCTACAGATCAATGAAGGAAACAGAAGCTGAAGGGTACAGCAAATGACTGCACACAAAGACGGCCACCTACCAAGCAGATCCTTTACCATTAGGGAAATTTCCATTGGGTAATAGCACAGATTAACAAATAAATGAGCAACATACCTAGGTTGACAAAGCTCATGACCATGTCAGCATCGTTCAGAAAGTTGGTATCATGTAGGCTGGCCAGGGGAGGGCTTTGGGTGGTCAGCGGCGTGCCTCGAGCTAGCTGCGTGCGGCGCGGATACCCATTGGGGGAAGCCGGGTGCCCTCTCTTCTGCCCTCTGGCCTCTGCCGCCAGCGATGCCCTCGCGGAGTAGTCAGACTCTTCGGGGTTTTCTTCGTTGGCCATGGCATTGTACAGGTCCAGCATGAAGAGAGGAGCAGAAGAGGCTTGCTTTCCAGGTGAAAAGGGTCTGGGTCTGTGAGGCAAACCCAAGATAGAGAGAATTTCCCTCTGGATTTCCCGTCTTTCGTGGTTCCGTAGTCTTCTATAAATAAAACTGGAGTGGACATGATCCTCTCCCCAGCCTCCTGCAGCAGAGCCCACCAGCGGCCAGCAGCTCCCCAGGAAACCCACAACGCCCCTGAGTAAAAGCACAGTCAGAGGCATTTTTGTCCAGAAGCAGAAGTTGGTATTTTTAAGTCTTTCTTGTCCACTTTTCAAAAATCTCGTAAATTCCTAGGAGGTACACTTTCCCAGTAGCTGTGAAAACAAATTTACCTATTCTCTATGATAGTGACATCTCTGAACACAACATTCTCGCTGATTTTCCTGCCTTATTTTAAATATTTTGGAATATGTCAAGAGCAGTTATTTCTAAGAAAGCTGAAACTCAGATTTCCAATTATCCACAGTTGTTAAGAGCTTTTCCTGAACTGGTGGAGAGAAGACGGCTAATATTACTTGATCAGATGGCCTATGCATTCCTACAGAAATGTAGGATAACCAGGCCTTTGGTGTCTGAGGGAATGAAAGCAGATCTCCTGATGAACTGTAGCTCCCAAGGTGTCTTCAGGTGCTCTTGAGTCTTCGCAACCCTTGTGCTCTTTTCAAGACAAATGCTGATTTCTGAAACACAACTCTATGCAGATCTGCACCTTGGTGTTGGAATATATATTTGTCCGGCAGCTTGGTGATAACTTTACCATCTTTTGTACCGTCTTAGTATAAAATAAGACTCAAGGTTGTGCTGGTCATGTAAATGTGTTTCCCTGAGTTTACTTGAAATCTTTCCTGTAAATCCATTCAATCCCTTTCTCCTGCTTACTGTTAATTCCACCTCCAGCAGGCACAAGTATACCAGCCCTCTTCAAGAGATCTAAAGAGTAATGTAAGCACAGCCCTGCTGGGAAAGAAGAGGCTTCTCATTGTAATTTGAAACTGGTAAAGCAAAAAAGAACTTAACCCTTTTGCTACCAGAAAAGTCTCCATGTTCAGAAGTGTGTAACTGTGCATCTGACACAGGGCAGGGGTGTGTAGGGCATGCAAGTTCCAGGGAAGTAAAGTCCAATTTTCTAGAAAGATACTGAAAATATATCATCTACTTGTACAGGGCTTTTTTCAGATCTCTTTCTTTAATGGCATGTGTTTAATAGACTTTGTATTAGGTCTTCGATTGTGACAAAGTTAACATAAATGTCTCCATTCAGTACCTGAGATTACTTTTGCTTTTTTTTCTAAGTCATTAAAGCTTATTTCTTAAAAAAAAAAAAAAGAATAAGTCAAAAATTATGGTTGATTTGTTATTTTTAATGACAACTAGGTCTTTTTCAAATAAAAGAAAATTGATCACTAGGAAATATATTCTAGCTCCCAAAATAGTTATAATAATTCAATAATGGTGATTAGATGACCTAGTTTTAAGTTTCCTTCCTTTATCAGAATTTTAAGCAGAAAAATATATTCTTATCTCTCTTACTAAATCATTCCATTGAAATCCAATTATCCTAAAAAAAAATTCATGATTCTTAACTTCTAAGTCATTTTACGTGAAATACAGATTCAAAAACAAGATGCTTTTGATTAAATGTGTAATGATTTGTTTTAACCCATGTCACATAAACAAGAACCAGGCTGGGAATCACATCCTCTAGTTTCTAAAATTTAAGAGGGAAAATAGTCAAAGTGTACACCTTTCCAAAATGCCATACTTAATCTGAGGAAATTAGCAAATTATGTGTTTATCCTTAATGTTTAATGACTTTGAAAGTCAGAAATCCACAGCATTTGTGTACCACTCTGATTTTGCTTGTAAGCACTCACTTAACCTGAGGGGTCACAGTACATTTATTGTGTGGGCTAGCATTCTGATACCCAAGGAAATTCATTGAGCACATTCTAGAACTGCTGTGAAACTTTAATGCTTTTCCTTTACCTACAGGCGCCTGGCTTCATGTGAGCTTTCATTTTATATGTTTCGCCTGAATGTATAAAGAAAAGTCATATTTTCACAACCTCCAGCTTTCTTGCAACATAAGATACTGAAAGCGTTTGCAGAATCGTATTATGTTTATTGTGTTTCTTGTACAAAGTCCATGCAGTCAAGTGATGCTGCTGTTGGCCTTTGCCTTACTGAAAACCCTTCCTGAGCAGCCATGCAGGTTACCATGAAAGCAGCCCCAGGTGGTGGCACATGGGAAGCAACCCTCTGAGAGACCTCAGAGGCAGCATCAGCAGGACAGACTGGAGTTAGCTAAAGACATGCCATTTCAAGAAGAAATAATTTGAGACACTAAAAGCTTTAAAATGATTTTTAATATCAAATGAAACTGACAATTTTTCCTTAGTAGTACAGTTTCACATCAATCACTTTCAAACAAAATTCTTCTTTATATTTATAAAATATGTTCCAGAGAGAGTAGGATGCTGTTTTTTCTCTGTATTTTAAAGTAAATTATCAAAGTTATGAATTTGCCTCATGCCATAGAACAAACCGTAGAATTACAAAGTAAAAGTTTATCGCACTGGATGAAAAAATAGGTCTCATTTTTTTTCCATAATTGTGACTTTTTTTTCCTAAGATAAATGTGAAAAATAAAAATGAAGCTGTTTAAGAAATCTCAACTCATTTCACAAAGTGTAATTATAATATTAATTTTTGCAATTGCAATTTAATTGCATTCCTAGGCATATAGACTTTTTATATATTGGAAATTACTTGCTTGCATTCTTAGTTAGAAGTTTTAGTATTCATTTATCCGTGATCTTCCATTCAAGCTCACCTGAAGTGACAGACTTTTTTTTTTTTTCCAAAAAGAGCAACATGAGAAATAAATAAAGAAAAACCTTCCAAAACTAAGGTGAAAATGCAAGCCTCTAAACGGAATGTCAATTTCATTTGCAATTAAAAATAAACAAATTTCACTGCTTCATTTGGTGGACATCGCACTGCATTAGCAGCACCACCTCTAAGTATGTGAGACCGATTTGTAAGATAAAGTATTTGCCACAGGACCACATAAACACCTGAACTTTCTTAGCATGTATTTTAAAATTCTACAAAGAATCCAATATATTGAATGGGCATTTACAGGCAAAGAAAAACGGGAACAGGAAGAAGGCACCGCTCAGCCACCAAAGCTGCTTCTGAAGATGAGCTTCTCCAAGAGGCAACTCTGTGAGAACCCGTCCGCCCAGTGGTTTGCTTACCTGGATACATACTCACTTAAATGGGCTTCTGATAAGGAACAAAGACAATGGGATCCTTGCAGCCAGCGTCTCTCTACCGTCATTCTTTGTGTTAGATTTCTCTTTACTTATTAAAATATGACACATTTAGCTCATGAATACGTAAACAAACTGTGCACAATTGACCAATTTCTTTTTTCCAGATTTTTTGAGTGATACTTGTTCGGTGGACATCTGAAGCATTTTAAATGGGCTTTGTTCTAGAAAATTCTACTTATTTTACTTTCTCTTTGTGTTGTATCTTCTCCTTGAAACAAATCTCCTAGTAGGAGCTATGACTACAATGAACGTAGATATTTAAGCTAATGGTAACTGCCTTCCAATCTTTTCTCTTACATTTGCAAAATACCCTGAATCTTTAGAAAATAGTCATTAAATTCCTAAGCAAAAGCAGAGACTTTTTGTTGTAAGGGATAACAGAGAGAGGCCAAAGTAAGTTCGCAGGGCTGCAGTGGCCACTGCGGCCACTGCGGCGGGAGTGGATGGGTGCCCCTTGGAAGCCCTGCCCTGCAGCATCTATCGTATCAAGTTCCTTCAGTTCACTCTCTTTCTGAGCCAGAAGAGCACAGCCTACACGTCAGCAGAGGAGGTGGTGTGCAGCAGCAGTGGTCCAAAGTCAGGCGGAGCAGCACCGCAGCACCATCCGCCTCTGACTTTCTCTTCCAGGCGCACGGCTGTAGCCCGGCAGTCCATGTGTTTGTCTGACCACTGGCTCGTCAGGAGAGCCTGGGAATAGAGAGTAAGGACAGTTACCAGAAATTTTTGAAAACTTTCATATAGTGTTTGCAAACCTGGAATTCTTGAATAACTTCATGTGAATAGAAGATATTTTTATTGTTCTATTTTTATCCTATGCTACTAAGATTGCTTTATTTCACAGCTCAATATGCTAATAATTCTTGGTGGAATGAAGCAATAATCATTAAAATTACATATTATTAGTAAAACACTAATATAAGAATTGTAGCTAATAAGGCCAGCCTTTAGCTCAGAGGATGAAAGCGCCTGTTTCGGCAGAGCGCAGTGGTGAGGTTTCCGTCCCCATTGTACTATGCCAGCCCCACGCCCCTGAGGAATGCTGAGATGGCGATCAAGACTGGGCGTGGTAGCGTTCTCCTGCAATCCCAGCACTTGGGAGGCTGAACACAAAAGAATCAGTAGGAGTCCAACATACTTAATGAGACTCTTTAGACACTGTAGCTCCTGTCCAAAGTGGGGGGAGGATTGTACCTAATAAATAAACCCTAATTAACTCACCCAAAATATTTGAGATTACCCAGCCATCTTATTCATCTACACTGACATTTTGAATGACTATGTAGGTTGATTAGTAAGCAGTTCTATAGTTGATCAGAAAAGAAAACCTTTATTTGTGGAGCACTTTATGGTTTTTAAAAGTCATTCATACTAACTAAACAGTTGAGACTATTTATTAATTAATTTATGCAATCAGAAAATACTTACCATGTGCCTCTCATTTAGTATGAACTGAGTGTTAAGCGCAAACACAGGCCCAGAAGGCTCCCAATTGGGTGATGTTACTGTTTCCACTGATTTAAAGGTGTAGAATTATTGTTTCAGGTAGCCATTGGTCAAAAAACATCAGTCTTACCTTGACATATGAGAGTGTAAGTAGGAGAAAAGTCCAGGCTGTGCTTTTGTTCAACTATAGAGCAGCGCATGTTAGCGAATCAATGCTCGTTGCACAATTGATTTGTTAGAGAAAAATAAACATAATACAAGGGACTTTACAGGAAGTTCATGCAAAGCACACGGCTGGAAGTGCTCCTTGAGTTCACCAGCTGCTGAAGCTGTCTCTCAGTAGCTAGGCTCCCTTAACCTGTAAAAGGCTTTCATTAAGATAAAGTACCTAGGGGCTGGGGAGATAGCTCCGTGGTACAAGTGCCTACCTGGCAGACGCAAGGTTGTGAGTTCTAACCCTGGTCCCGCAAAAAAAAAAAAAAAGATAAAGTACCTGTCAATTGTCTTAATTCATGCATATGAAATCAAATACAAATTTCTACTCATATTCGAATATTATGTTAACTCAGAATCAAAAGGCTTATGTAATACATTACATTAACACTGGCAAAGCACACTGGTCTAATATTACAGGAGAAGCTTGTTGAATTAAAGTTGTCCTTGACCCCATGGACAACTTTTGTTCCTTTCAGTTAATACCTCATTCCTTTGAAATGTAGTAGTTTTACTGATGATTCCTAGTTTGCTCTACTGTCATTGTTTTTATGGCCCATATGACGATGCAAGTAGCGCAGAGATGACTGGTTTTTGCTTAATACATATCACCAAAGCTGCTAAGACTCAGCAGAGATAAGCCACCAGGTAGCCCCTGGAGTGGGGCCACTGCAAAAGGCATGTAGGAAGGAATGCCAAGTAGCTTTCCATACACATATTTTTCATAATTTATTCTTTTGCAGAGCCTGACTCTAACTACAAGTATCTTACTAGTTCATTGGTCAGTTCAAAGCCTGTGGGAGTATGAAATTTCAATGAGAAGCAAAACTGCCACTTTACCTTAGTAATTCCTGTTATCATCAAGGTAATCCTCAGTGGAAAATAAAATCTAATAACAATCACTAGTCTTACGTCAAAATGAGAAATGGAAGAAAACTTTCAAACTAATGCAAAACTGACTTGATTGTGTTATTAATATTTATTTGTAATATTTTAATTAAAAGGTTTTAGCTTTATTAATATATGTTGTCCCAGGAAATAGGCAGTATTTTACATAAACTTCTTCAGAAGTTTAGGATAAAATTTTAGCCTAAAAAATTGGCCATGAATACATCACAGAAACTGCACATCAGCAACACAAAGTTTCATGTACACGTCACCCATGATCCACTAGAATTCTGCAGTATGAAAGCATATGGACTCATCCATTCACTAACACATAAAGTTCTGATGTAGCTACTGATAGGGAGACATATACTTATCACTTTGGAGTTATAAGCATATAATATTCATCTAACACAAAGGTCTTCAAGACTGCATATTAGAACCATGAGTCAGGAGTGGAGGCATTTTAACATAAAGTAGTGGTTGGGCCACACTGAAGATTAATTAAATTTTAACTCTTCAGAAGGGGCTCAGGCATGCCTGCGTGTGCGCATGCGTGTGTGTGTGTGTGTGTGTGTGTGTGTGTGCGTGTGTGTGCGTGTGTGTATGTGTGTGTGTGTGCTTTGTGATACTGAGGATTTTATGCAGTACTTCCACACTGAATAGTATTCCTAGGCCAGCGGCCTGGCAGGATGGCTCAGTGCTCTAAAGCGCCTGCTTAGGAAAGCTTAGGCAGCTTCAGGGACTGTGGTTCAATCCCCAGCACCACATGCTGCACCAGCCCTGCCCTCAGGGCAGGCTGAGCCGGCCATAAAAATAAATAAACAAACAAACAAACAAAAGTTCTAAAACAAGAAAAAAAATTAAATTAAATGAAAAATTCTTAACAAAAATATTCCTAGGCCAGTTTTGTTTTCTACTTTGAGACAAGGCCTTGACCAGCTAGGGCTGGAATATGTGCTCCTCCTGCCTCAGCCTCCCACAGTTCTCAGATTGCAGGAAGTTTTTAATATTGATTGAGGCAAGGTTGAAAACATGTAAAAAATAATTTTGGCGACATGTAAACAACTACACATGAAATAAAACTGTCTCAGCATCAAATAAGGATTTTCAAATTGCAAGATTATTTTTATTTTCCTTTGATTACCAATAAGATTTCATTAAATGCAGTAAGTAATTATTTTAAGAACTCCTTCATGCTTACAACCAGAAACGTGTGCACGTGTGACCCACTGCGCCTGAGGTCACTCCAGAGGTGTCACATCACGATGGGAAGCAGCCCTGCTCTTCCCAAAGGGTTGTTTCTACGATTTGATCAGATCTGTGCATCTGCATACTGAGTTTCAAATGTATTTTCCTGCATAAAGTGCTACTGTGTAATAGAGTGAATAAGAATATGTTCTTCAAAAACAGTCTCTATTCCTTATACAGTGAAGCCTGCCCCGTATGCAGTTCTTTCTTAAATTATGATGTGAATCCTAAGTCTGCCTTTGTAATTTTAACGTTTAACTCTCTGAACTCATATCACAGGTGACTTTCCTGTCCAGAGGGAAAAGGTTTTGCTCTAAGATTTTCCCACATTCCTTTCTTGGGAGTGGGGGCAGGGCTGGCAGGGCTGTGTGGTACCCAGATCAAGCTGTGGTCCCTGTGGCTGCCTGAGCTTGCCTACACAGGAGCTTTAGATCACTGAGGTATCTCGCTGGTCCTCTTTCCTGGTTTTTCTTTTATTATTATAATTTTGTAATGTATTTAGCCCAGGGTCTCACTGCAGAGATCAGACTCATAACGATCCTTCTGTTTTTCAGTCTTCCAAGACTGGGATTACAAGCACGCATCACCACACCCAATTTCAATCCCTGTCTTGGCGCACCCGGATGGGGCCAGTGTGGCAGGCTGGGGATTGAACCCCTGTCCCTACATCTGCCTAAGTAGATGCTCTAACTCTCTGAGCTATCTGATGGGCCACATCCCTGTTTTTTGAAGGTGTGCATGTATATATGAGGTGAGGCATGTGTGCATATTCCCGGTGTCGTGCTTATTCCTCAAAGTCCTCCCTACACTAGACGTCCTTTCTATTTGCATTTTCTCTCATAAAATCTACTGTTGCTTCCTCAGCCTTGCATTCTCTTTATCTCCTTCTGTCCCTCCACTTCACAGTGACCTCGTTATCTTTGCGTCTCTATTTTTAAAAGCTTCGTCCCCGCCAGCCTTCTTCCCTGAGCCTCACACTCAAGCGTGCAGCTGTGTTCTTTATCTCTGCCTTTCTCCACCTCCGCTCTTCTTACAGAGGGATTTCACTCCCCGTGTCCTTCTAGGACGGTTGTGTTCTGCACAGCTACACGCTCATTAGCATTGCACGAATGACACCAAATTGCAATATGATCATTTCCTCTTCTGAGAAATGCATTTTCCTTTCAAAATTGATCACAATAGATGCAAGTATCATAATCTGTCAACCCTACTTTAGATAGGTATTTTCAGACACAAATATAAATCCTGAAACACAGCTATGTATGTATTTCTGGTCAAATCATAGCAATAATGCTATCAGTAATAAGTCTAGAGTTTAATGATATATGTTGTCTTAGTTACTTTTTGCTCGTTGCTGGGACAAATACCCGACACTCAAAATGAAGGAAGGAAAGGTTTATTTAGCTCACAGTTCATGGAGGTTTCAGTCCATATTCGGCTGGCCCAAGGCTCAGTAGAGCAGGGCGGAGAGCTTCCAGTTCATGGTGGCAGAACAGCAACAAAATGGTGGCAGAAGTAGCCAACCAAACAGGGCAGCAGAGAGCAATGGCTCCAGTCTGTCTCTCTGTCTCTCTTTATATTACATTCAGGCTCTCTGCCTTAGCTCCCACCCTAGGCTACACCCATAACCCCAGAAGTACTTCCACCCATAATCCCATCAGTACTAAAACCTATAATCCCAGGGATCATAGATCAAGTCTCAAACTCTAGAAGTCCCTGCCCAATGACTCCATGAGGCTTTGGGGGGACAACTAGACATAAACCATAACATATGTATTCTCATAATAAAATTGTAAGAAAGTAAACTACATTATTTACCAGTATTAAAATTACATACTGGGGCCTGGCAGGATGGCTCAGTGCTCTAAAGCACCTACTTAGGAAAGCTTGGGTGGCTGCAGGGACCACGGTTCAATCCCCGGCACCACATGATGCACCAGCCCTGCCCTCAGGGCAGACTGAGGCAGCCAAAAAAAGAAACAAACAAACAAAAGTTCTGAAACAAGAAAAAATTAAAATTAAAATGTTCAAAAAAAATTACATACTAATTGTAGTCTACACTTAGCAAACTGAATTTTATTTACTCAAAAGAACTAAATTCTTATTCTCTATATTTTTATAACATTTCTCTTAGTGAGACATTCTAAGCCAATATAAAATATTACTTAATATTGTATTTTATAAAATGTCTTTACAGAATTTTTATAAAGAAATTATCTATGCATAGTGTTTACAAATTGCACGTTATCTTTCTACCATTTTTAGGATAGTAAAGTTAAGGTAAATTATTTATCATTTCTACTCTAACTCAAAAATTCCTTATAGGTAGATGTATTAATTCATATATAATTCCAAATGCACTTCTTAAATCAATAAGACTCCTTAGGAAAACCAATCCAATGAGATCTTATAAGCAGAGTGGCATAAGTGTCAACACAACTGGTCACGCTTTCAAGAACCACCACCACAGCACCATCCCAGGCAAATGTTATTTCCGCGGAAATGTAGAGCTGCTCAAATACTGACAGCTTTTCCTGGTTTAGACCTGCAGATTACAGTGGGTGCTTGGCTCAACCCAGAAAACACAGGAGGGCCAAGAGCATGATCTCCCACCAAAAGGATGGATAGATCAACTTCCCAGAAATCAGGCACTCAGAAGGATAAAGCCAAGCCCAAGAAGACACAAGCTCACTGCCCTACAGTCACTACACTCTTCTCTTCTCAGCTACTTACGTGCCATGTGGACCTACAGTACATTTTCCAAAAAGATTTACCATGAAGTCATTTGTCCAAGGGGCTGATTGCTGGAATGCAAACCAGGCCCTCAGCCTGAAATGTAGCCAGAACATTTTGGGAAGGAATTGCTCTGCATGGCTACAGTTAAAGAGGCAAGATAATGTGATGATGAAAAAATCTACCCTCAGGAGTCAAATCGAGTCTGAATCCCGATCACTGTTTATGACTACGTAGCTGTGTTCTGCCTCAGTTTTCTTATCTGTAAAATGAGGACAATAAGTTTCTATCATATTGTTTCTAAAGATTCAATGAATTTGTGCATATAAAACAATTTTGGTTAAGAGTGCAGCTCAGCTGCAGCATTTGTGTTTAATATAAGGTCTAAGGCTCAACCTCTAGCACCAAAAGTGGACAGAAATTTAGCTAGCATGAGGCTTGACACATATAAAATGACAAATGCTAGCTATTATTAAATTACACTACTACCTAAAGACAGAACTTCCTTTTTCTGCACTATTATGTCTCCACACTTAGCCTTCTGTTTAGCATATAGACCCGTGATGGAATGAACATTAATTAATTAGCTTAGAAAATACCTTATAAGTACTTACTTTTGAGCTAATCAAACCTATTAGCTGTTAAGCAAAACACTAGCTCCAAAGAACGTTTTCTTTGGCCACCATGGCCCACAACACTAGCCAGCTCTTCGTCAAATACACCAGATAAGCAGGAACAAATTCATCTCCAAAAGAAGTGTGGCGATGTGTGTTTGCGAGGTAGTTCTCCTGAAATGAAAAGATTTAATTTCATTCTTCTCAAATTTTACACACTGCATTTTCATTGCTTGAGAAATTTCAAAGAGAAGTAAGTAATTTTAGTATTAGTCCAAACTATAAAGCTGGGGTAGGGGTGGGGATTTGGCTCCGCAGTAGAGCGCTTGCCTGGCAAGCTGAAAGCTCTGGGCTCATTCTCAGCACCAAAAACAAAAACTAAAATAAACCTCCTCTGAGAAGAATAAGCTTCCTCCAAGCTGAAAAGTCAGGACATGACTTTGACGTTTTGTTCATCACTGACAAACCAGAGAAAATGTGGCTACAATTCAAGGGTTTTTAATTGGAAGAGATAAGCAAATAAAAGATAGATTAGAACTACTCTAGAAATCTGGTGGAACTGTGCCATAAAGGAGCTTTAAATAAATGTATCATTCAAAAAATTCTGCTACTACTAACATAGATCACTCCAAAGTGAGTAATATTTTATTCATTTTCATGAATAAAATTTTATTAATTATAAAATTTATTTCAGTTCACCAGTTAAAAATAGCTATCATTCAGTTACATAAAACCATTGCTTAAAAGTGGATTTAAAATTAAAACTGTTATACACATGTCACTAAATGTATTTTCTGTCTCTTTGCCACCTGTGGCCATTCTGTGACTTTCACCCATAATAGTGGCCATAATGCTCAAGTTCAAAGCTGTGACCATACTACTTGAAAGAGTTTACCTTCTCCCACATTTATGAGAAGAAAAATGAAAGTCTTTTAATATTTAAAGGAAAATCAAAGCAAAGATCCCTAAACTTATGTTTTGTAATTTCAGCGCCTCACTGGAGCTCAGACATAATGATCCATGGTTCTGTGACAATTTTTGCAACGCTCTAAACTGAGTTTTTCTTCAGCCACTGACAGGCGCTGCCCATCAGCGGCACTAGAAGGCGCCACCATAATTGCAGTCTCTTTCGCACAGAATTTATTTCAGAGGAAGTGGGTGAGCCAATATTTTGTATTTTAATTAAGAAATCTGGATTTTGTTTATAATAATTGACTGTTAAGCAAATTCTTGCCAGGTTATACTTGTAAAAGTGAATTTTTTGCCTCAAGTAAGCGTTCATTTAAGATTTTGGAACAGTTAGAATTTGAAGTAGAATTCTTTTTCAATTTTTTTAGCTGCATTCATTATAAAACCAATGACATAGGAATATATCTGTGCATATTTTCATCGTGCTCATTTCTGTTTGGGCATGGTTAATATTTGTTTCTCAAAGAAAACTATTAAAGAAATACACTGCTGGCTACAAGAACAAAATCAGGAATGTTTCCCACATTAACTACTTGGCTTTAAAACTAAGATCATTGCTTGAAAAGTTATAAAATGAAGCAATCAACATTCAAGGCAGACTAGAATTCCAAAGAGAGAGTCTAATAACAAGCTATCGTTGCAACACAATGACCACTGTTGAATTCCTATTATTTTATTTACTGAAATTTTCTGTCATTTCTAGTTGGTTTTTTTCTGTTGAGGCTGCCTTAAAGGCAAGTCTCATGCTCCATGTGGGGGTGGGGATTGAACTATGGTCCTTGGCACCTGTGAGAGCTTGCTGAATCATGTGCTTTAACCAACTGAGCTACCTGGCATGCCCCCTATTTTTTCTTTTTTGAAGAAGTCCGGGGATAAAAGCAATGTAATGTCACAAAAAAAAAAAAAAAACAGGGGCCCAGCAGGATGGCTCAGTGGTCTAAAGCGCCTGCTTAGGAAGCTTGGGCGGCTGCAGGGACCGCGGTTAGATCCTTGGCACCACATGCTGCACCAGCCCTGCCCTCAGGGCAGGCTGAGCTGGCCATAAAAATAAATAAACAAACAAACAAAAGTTCTGAAACAAGGAAAAATAAAATAAAATAAATTCGTTAAATAAAAAAACACAAAAAATCTTAAACGTGAAACGCTCATTATGTTATTATTTCTAAAATATCTTATAGCTATTCCAACAAAATCTTTTTATACAGTAAATCCTATAATGCTGCTCTTGAGCCAAAATAACTGACCTCCATCATAATATGCTTCAATCGTCCCCGTGATAATATTAGCTTTGTTTAACATTGCTTTTGCAAGTTGGTGAGAGACAAAACACACTAAGGCTTTCACCTCCAGCGGCGTGGAGCTCCAGAGGAAAGCCAGTGGAGCGCTGCCACCTTTTGGCCACGTGCACAAAGGCCCACAACGTTCGCAGTGGCTTTTAGGTGGAAGCGTACTCAGACAAACCTTCAGGTAGGTCAGGAAGCAGGGAGTCTGGCGCTGCTGCTATGAAGCTATCTCCTGTGGACTTTACGTTTCTCAATTGTGCTTTATGTTAAATGTTTCAGTTTCTGTTTGTCCCAAAACTGTTGAACTTCAGAGCCCGGAGGCAGTTGTTTAACTGTAAAGGATGGTAAGTAATGAATCAGTACTGGCAAGCAGAGAAGCTCTTACATCCTACAGCTTCTATTGTGTTACTTCTATGTGTTACTAATGTAACAAACCACAGCACTTTGCAATGCCCACTTCAAACTTACCAAACATTAGTTGCATTTCTTTCAGCTGTGAAGCCTTATTCCTTCTCACCCTATGCTTTATGCATGCAGT
The DNA here is from genome assembly GCA_004027025.1 of Myocastor coypus. Lineage (NCBI taxonomy): Eukaryota > Metazoa > Chordata > Mammalia > Rodentia > Myocastoridae > Myocastor > Myocastor coypus. The sequence continues at coordinate 68,093 of PVJA010005721.1, forward strand.
TTTAAAATAAAATGTTGGGGCCTGGTGGGATGGTTCAGTGGTCTAAAGCACCTGCTTGGGAAAGCTTGGGCAGCTTCAGGGACCGTGGTTCGATCCCCGGCACCACATGCTGCACCAGCCCTGCCCTCAGGGCTGGCTGAGCCTGCCATAAAAATGAGTGAGTAAACAAACAAAGGTTCTGAAACAAGAAAAAAATAAATAAAATGTAAAAAAAAAGATATAACAGGTACCTGGCCATGTCTAATTAGTGGAATAATTAGTAGAAGAGAAAAAGATGAAGGTCTACATACATCTAAATTTACATTTAGAACCGAAACTAAAAATTTGAGGTTATTTAACACTGGGGACAAAGAAAACAAGGAAAATGAAGAATGAGAGAGAGGATGGGTATTAAGAGATAAGATAAAGGTAAATAGAACGCTGTACTTTTTCAGTCTCGTTTTCACAAGCTGGCCCACTGGACAAAGGAAGAGCCCCTCCGGCTGTTAGTACAGAAGGCTGGGTCTGGGGATATGAGTCCTGGGTAGCTCTGCTCGCTGGGCATGCAGGAGGCCCTGGGCTAAGCTCCAAGATGGGAACACTAGAGAAACAGCCATAAGGTAAAATACAGGCAGAACTTCAAGGGAAGAAAAATCCTCAGGTACTTGTCCAAGGACAAAATGTGACATCAAAGGCTGACATGGTACGGTTTTCAGGCTCATGTAAAGCCTCCTTTTGGGGTGTTTCTTTTAAATGCTTATGGAAAGACATAAACGTGGACACATGTAAGGTTAGACATCAAATCATGTGTCACTGAGCAGTGTGGAAAATGAACGTGTGACTTCCTGAGTGACTTTGGAGAGGGATAGAACAGCAGCCCTCAGAAGAGTTTGACAAAGGGACAGAATGTTCGATTCGGCCTGAGGATGTAAATTGAAAAAAATGAATTATCGTTGAAAGATGAATCAGAAATCATCATCAAACTATGCCATCGATAAAAATAACAGTAGAGGGCCGGCCAGATAGTTCAGCAGATTAAAGCACCTGCTTAGGCAGGTGCGGGGACCAGGGTTCGCTCCCCGGCCTGCTGTGCCAGTCCTGAGAAGGTGACTGTGATTGGGTGTTGTGATGCAGGCCCAGCCAAGGCTAGGGACACACACCATGTGTATAGACAGAAAGCTGCTCTTCGAAGGGTAAAGTCACAATAGACTCAATACAAGGCTTTCAGCGAAACATTGCAAAAAGAACAAAGATTCTTTAAAAGTTGTACAGGAACAGAACATATAGTCAGCAAAATCTTAAATTAAAAAAAAATGATTAAAAAGAGCATTGGAAAACTAACAAATTGGAAGATAGCCCAGGAAAATTTACCCATATATACTATAAAATGATGGGGGGGGCGCCGGGGAGACAGCTCAGCAGGTTAGGTGCCTGCCTGGCTAGCACAAGGATCCAGGTTCAATACCCAGTACCACACGCTGTGGCCCTGGGTGCTTGGCCTGGCACTGAGACCAGGTGTGGTAGCTGCAGGCCTGTGACACTAGCCCTGTCGATGTTGAGAAAAGAGGATCAGTATGAGTCCCAGCTGCACAGCAAGGCCCTGTACCAAATAAATAAAAGATAAAGAAACAGAAAAAATAACTTTTTCGATAATTTCTGCAAATCTATCTCTGATAGATTTCTCACCATCAGACGGCACTTGCAGACTGGGCCTGGTGGCACACGCCTGCAATCACAGCTCTTGGAAGGCTGTGAACAGGCAAATCACTGAGTCTGAGCTAGTAGTGAGACCATGAACAGCCCTAGACCCTTCCCTAAAGTACAAATAGATATAAGCTGGGCATGGTGGCACACGCCTGTGATCCCAGCATTTGGGAGGCTGAGGCAGGAGGATTGGTGAGAGTTCGAGACCAGCCAGGGCTACAAAAGTGGGCTCAAGGCCAGCCTGAACAGCATAGCGAGACCCTGTCTCAAAAAGACTATATATATATATATATATATATTACACACAAATAGATATATAGATATTTTAAAACATTAAAAAGATAGCACTTATTTCACTGTAATATTAGCAAATGGCCATCACTATCCTATGACCATGACTATTAATACTTTTAAATAGCTTTTGAATTATCACAGAAAAGAAATCCCATGGCACAGGTGGTCAAACAGCAAGAACCAAGTACGAGGCACCAGGTAGTGAAAGCACATGTGGGGTCTTCGTTTGTTCCACATTCAGTGCTGGAATTGAACTCAGGGTCTTTGCACTGACTCCATACCACACAAGTCCATTCTGCTCTCTTCTATTTAGTTCATTTCTTAACTAAATTTTTCCTAATAAAAATCTGAATAATTATTTTGAAAAAAAGTATGAAATTAACATCTCTACTATTGATGTTTGGCAAGGCTATATTCTTTGGAAAGGGATTAGGTAATACTACTTATTATTCTGTTATTACTCTTGAGATATTAATTACAATAATTTCCTCAATGCAAGGACGTCTTAGTTGTCTAAAGTGACTACTGTTGCATGGAGTTGAATCCTTGGGGTGCACCATATTGAAAAGGCACGACAAATGGAAGGAAGGCTTGAATGCAAGGCTTGAAGCTGTGGAACAGGTACCAGCAAGCATAAGACCAAAGCTCTGCAACGCTGGATGTGACCCCAGAGCAAGGCCAACAACAGTAAACACACAGGAAGCAGTACATCACACTAATAACTTCTCTAAAGAAAAGGAAATATCTGAATTAAATACCCACTCACAGAGTGGAAGAAAATATTTGTAAACCATATATACAATTAAGGGATAACAAACCAACTTCATTTATTCACATGTAGATATCCAGTTTTTCTAGCACTATTTATTGAAGAGACTTTTCTTGTTGTTTATCTTTGAAACCTTCATCAAAAATTAGCTGACTGCACCTATGTGGTTTATTCCGTAGATTTCTATTTTATTGAATTATCTGTGTCCGTTGGCAGCACCGGGGCAGTATTGCTTTGATCGCTATAGCTTTGCAATGTTTGGGATGAGGGTGAGCTGTCCGTGTTTTGTCCTTGTTCACTCATGGAGAAACACAAGGGTGGCAACTAGCGCAGCCAGCATGAATTCACGCAAACATTAAGAGTAGAGCAACCATACGACCCTGGAATCTCGTTCCTGGAACTACTCTGAGAAAACAAAATCCATATCTTGAAGATATATCTGCACCACATATGTATTGCAGAATTATTCATTCACAAGCGCCAAGATGCAGAAGTAACATAATCCATGAATGGATCAGCAAAATGCATTATGTATATACACATTAATACTGTTTCACCGAGACAGTAAAGAAGCCCCGCCGTTGTAGCAATATGGATGGACCCGGCCAATGTCACCCTAAGTCAAAGAAGTCAGACACGTGTGACTTCACATATACGAAGTCTGAAGAATTCAGGCTCATGGATCTGAGAGCAGAACAGACTTGGGGCAAAAGGGACTGAGGAAATCGGTCAATGCTAAGCAACAGGTGTGCACTTCAGGCCCAAAACAGACAGGTTCTGGGGCCTTATAGCAGGTGTTGTGACAGGTGGGTTGGATTGTTTCTGTTACTCATTAAACATTATATATATAGATATGGGCACCTTGAACTGATAAAGTCACATGTCAACCACATACTTTAAAATAAGAGGTTCACATAATACTTTACAAAAAGAAGGGGCCAACATCTACAGGCCCAGGGAAAAAGAAATGCTAAAAAATTATAAACAAGAAATTGATGCTCACGCATTCTCACATCCTCTGGGGGTTTTCCCCTTTGAAGCTCCTTCTACCTGGAACGTTCCCTTCACAACACCTGCACAACTAACTTAGCCTATCTCTCGCCGGGATGGGCGTGCCAATATTGGATGAAATATCACTTTTTCGGGAATTGAGTGTGCATTATCAGTCATATTTGAGATCACAGTAAAGTGTGATGACAAAATAAGCCAATAAATAAATTATGGTAATAAGGATACATGCACATAAATACATGTATGTCTGTGTAAATTTAAACTTAGGTACCAAAATAGCTGCAAAATATGTTTTTGGGGGACATTGCCATACTTTTCTTTTCTGTATTAAAATATATATTTTATGTTAACATATGTAGTGATAATTGCCTTTCATTTTAAAGTCAAAACTGTGAAAAAATAAAGATCAAAACAGGTAGTATGATGCCACTAAAGTTTGAAATTGTTTTGACTTACGACATCTAAATGGGAATCACAGATAATGAAAACATTTTTATGGGCCAACATAGGAGCAAAAAACTGGAAAAATTGTATGCATGGAGTGCAAGCGTAACTATGGTTTCAGTGGTATCACCAACTTTCCTCTGGTTTTCACGCTTCCTTTTTTTTTTTTTTTTTTTTGTCTCTTTTGAGACAAGGTCTCACTATGCAGTTCAGGCTGGCCTTGTGCTCACTTTTGTAGCCTAGGCTGGTCTCCAGCTGGCACTGATCCTCCCGCCTCAGCCTCCTAAGTGCTGGGATCACAGGCGTCATGCTTCCTTTCAAAGCTTCTGGATTTGCTCTTATTCGTATGCTTTATTTACTGTTAACTCCCACACCTCGTTTCTCAATCTGTCAGCTATTTCACTACTCATGGTTCCTCAGATGGCTGTGCAGTGCAGCCACCGTACGGATCCTTGGGCCCTTTATGTTTCTGCTGTCGCCGACCCACCCACGCCCAGAGCCGGACTGTCTGTTCCATTCCTACTTCTGTCCAACGTCACTTCATTTCACACATGCCCTTCTTGTCACTGCATGAGTCGTTTGTTATCCTTAGGAGCGGGTCAGCTCCATAATTAAATTTTCACAGCGACCCTCCCAAGCTCTTCCAGTGTTCTAGTCTTCCATGCCAACTGGACACTTGCTCTCTGTAACTTTAGCTGATAGCTTATGTGATTGAACAGTTATAGCAAACAAATTCTCTTTTCATCTTCAAATGGCTCTGTGTCCCTGCCTAATTCCCATTCTTCACACAGTGTGGAGGTGCGCCCTGGGCATCATGAATGTCCTAGAGCATAGTGACCCCATGACATCCTCCACCAGTGGAGCCGACTCTGTCATTTGTCCCTCATTAGGTTTTCTGCCACGCTGTCTGTGGCAGTCATTTTCTCCTGCACTGACAGGGTCTCAGCATAATGCCTCAGCCAGTAGTGTCCAAGGGGTCTGCACTTGTGGACTCAACTAGCTCTGGATCAAACACATTTGCAGAAACTAACTTGTATTGCACAGACAGAAGTTTTATCACGTCACTATTTTCTGAATAAAACAGAGCAACAGTTACTTAAAAGGTACGTATGGTATAAAAAGTATTATAAGTACAACAGAAATGACTTGGCAGACGCAAGAGAATTGCATGGTAAGCAAATGCCCTGCCGTTTTACACAAAAGATTTCTCTGTCCTGAGACGTTCGAATTGATGAAGGGGGCCTGGGCTCAGATTCTTTATTTTCACCTGCTTCTATAAAGTTATTGCTCAACCACTGTTTAGCATTGTACCTTTTGTCAGTCTCTAGTATTAAGATTTTGTCCCCACAACTTTTGGATTTCTTATATATCAACTGCAATCTCCTAATCAGAATATAAGATGGAATTTTTGTGCTCTTGTCTATGTATCCCAACCACATTTGACACAAATATTTTTTTAAGGAATTTATTTATGTATTTATTTTTCTTGTTTCAGAACCTTTGTTTGTTTATTCACTCATTCTTATGGTGGGCTCAGCCTGTCCCGAGGGCAGGGCTGGTGCAGTATATGGTGCCAGGGATAGAACCACGGTCCCTGAAGCCGCCCAAGCTTTCCCAAGCAGGCGCTTTAGAGCACTGAGCCATCCCGCTGGACCCCTGACACAAATATTAATCACCATGAAACTTGATCTTCTCTTGAATTATACAGCACTCATTTTCCTTTTCCTACCTGTGTTTATGAGAGCCTTGGATACATTTGTTTATCCTTCGATCTTCTTCTGTTCTTAGAAATACATCCACGTGTGCATGCTATATAATGCACATTATATTGAGAAATACTATGTATTATACGTTTACTATATATAAAAGTATATGTATGAGTGAAATGTATCTTTTATGACCCTAAGCCAATACTGTACTGGAAATTATTAACAAACCAATACCTCTAGTCCTGACTGATTTTTCAAATGCCAGCCTGACACATCCAGTTGTTTGCTGGGTACTGAAGACTGTACCGACCAATGGCATCTTAGTCTCAACATGTATACAATGTGCACCACTTGTTCCCTTTGAAAACATGAGTCCCTATCTTTGATAATACATATTGCTTGCATTATAATTGCCACCTATTAAGTGCTGTGTGTGTTTACGATAATGCTTAAGGCTTTGGCAATAGAAAGATAGTAGACACACTTGCTGTTTTTAACAAATAACAATATCTCAGTTTCTACAGGAAAAATATTCTAGAGCATGTCCATCTCAGACATAAGTCACCTTAGCATTTCTGAAGGAACGATGCCCGTGCTACATCGGGAGCAAAACGTCAGTGCCCAACAGGGCTCTTGTTCGTGGTTTCTCTGTGTGATCTCCAGCTGACAGAATTTCCCGTGACTGTCTTGTGGGCATGTCAAACACACTTCTGGGACTTTTCAGAACTGCAATGCCTAGGACCCAATGGAAGCTCCTGTTCCACAGAGTCCACGTGTGCCCGAACCATCACATTGTCACACAGCTGCTCGCTCGGCATTGTGGTGCTGCTCTAGAATTTCACTAACTACTCCCCAGGGAAGAAATCCACAATTTACAGCAAAAAAAGAAAGTGTTGGGTGGAACATAAGAAAGTACTTTCTGACCTTAAAATTTAGAAAAATTGATAGGTTGCTTCTACTTGTTTACCCTTTTAAGATGTCTTCTAAGAATCTTTTGAATTGCAAGGTAACATTTGTGATATATCTTTACTCTCTTTAGCTACTTTGTTGTTGCTAGGACAAATATCCAACATCTCCATGTTAAAGGAGGGAAATTCCATTTAGCTCACAGTTTGTAGAGCTTTTGGTCCATAGCCAACTGGCTCCAAGGCAGAGCAATGTGGCAGAGGAGGAATAGCCCATGGCAGTGCAAGCTGCAGCTGCTCTTATCCTTTAATTCTACTCATGCTACAAGCCTACTGATTGGTGCCACCCAAATCAGGGCAGGGCATCTGTCTTCAACAAACCCAGCTGGCCACCCCAAGAACAGTGCTAAACCAGTTGGTAGCATAATCCAGTACCACTCATCGTAATTTCAATATCATGTACCCATGAGCCAGGCACGTCTAAGAGACTCACCTATGCATGCATGAGATTTTGGGGAGAGCATCTAGATGCAAGCACAGTACCTCACCCATGGTCTCCAAACGATTCATGGGCACTCACTTATGTAAAAGTCATCTAGTTCATCTGTTAAGAGTTGCTATGACCCTAACAGTTTCATGATTGATAAAAAGTCTAAGTCCAAAGTCTCCTTTGAAAGATAAGGCAAACTTTAGCTATGATTCCCTGTAAAAATGAGAAGAGAGTTAAACATTTCCAACATGTAATGGTGCAAGATGAACTCTCCCATTCCAAGAGGTAGAAATAGGAGGACAGAGAGGAGTGAGATGGAAGCAAGACCAAAAGCCAGCAGGGGAAGTGTTAAGTCCATAGCTTCACATCCAACATCCAGTGCAATCTGCAACAAGATGTGCATTGCAAAGGGCTTCAACAGCCTTTCCTCTTTGACACTGCCAGTGATTGGAGCTGTATGGCTGCTCACTACAAGCCCAATCCCATGGAGCTAATTCTCTCCAGGTTGCTGCCATTCTAACACATAATGCTCTGGCTCTTTTTTCTTTCTTTTTTTTTTTTTTTTTTTTGGCTCTTTTTTCTCAAAGCAGTTTTTTGCCCATGTGACCGTAAGGCTCCAACTGGTAGAGTCCTCAGAACCATACGTCCCTGATCCAGCCACCTCCTCAAACCCCTACCTATGAGCACACATGGAGTACATCTAGATGCAAACGATAAACCCTACCAGCGTCCTAATTTTTTATACATCTTTTATTCATTTTAATGAGAAAAAAGAAAAAACAGCAATGAAACAGTTTCAAAACAAGCTAGTAGGATGGTTACAATAATTAATACCCTGCATATAGTTATCTTTATAGTAGTTATTCAGAGGACAAGAGCCAGACCTGATATCTTGTCTAAATATATTAGTCCACGGGGCCCGGCAGGACGGCTCAGTGGTCTAAAGTGCCGGCTTAGGAAAGCTTGAGCAGCTGGAGGGACCACGGTTCGATCCCCGGCACCACATGCTGCACCAGCCCTGCCCTCAGGGCGGGCTGAGCCGGCCATAAAAATAAATAAATAAACAAACAAAAGTTCTGAAACAAGAAAAAAATAATAAAATAAAATAATTCTTTAAAAAATAAATAAATATATTAGTACAAGCTTTTATTCTCAAAGAACTAAGACAAAGTAACTGTATATCTAACTTAACTCTTTTTTAGTTTTTTGGTTTCTTTTATTACTAATTTTTTTAACTGTTGACACACTGCACACTGTCCTCACAATAGTTATGCAGAACACAGTGTGTGGGCATGACCCACCTTCCTCTTGATGTTGCTAAGGAAAAGGAAAAAAAAGAAAAAAAAAAAGAAAAAACAAGAATTCTTCTCTTCTCTTTGAATTAAGAGGAAGCAGATGCATACACAGTCCAATGTTCCAAATTGCAGTGAGCCATAAGTGAAACTTGCAACATTGGAGGCTATTGATCCAAGCCTCCTATAGCTCATCTCACCAATCTAGCTCTACATTTCATGCCTTGTAATTAAGCTTTTTCTGCCAGGTGATCAAGGGCAAGTCAAAGCAAGACCTGTATAACAAAACATTTGTTTTTTTCTGTATCTCCCAGGGTCAAATCCCCTCAAGATTAAGTTTGGAGCCATATACAGTACTTTGTAGAACTGTTGTCACTGTCAGCCTTCGGGTCAAGTCACAGCCATTGCTTGGCCAGTTCACTTTCTGTGAAAGCCTGAATGTTTTTTTCTGGGTTACTCTCCTTAGACACACTATAGTGCATTTATACCTTTTCCCTGAAGTCCCATAATCTCCCTGACAAGAAAACTTGAGACACCTCTGAATTATAGGATATGACAGCACAGGTTCTCTTATGTTCTGAGTCCTTACTGACCTTGAAGGACTAGGGCCAAAATA